>CM066329.1:118742344-119027344 GCA_033807585.1 Hydrophis major
TGCTGGGGGATTTGAGCTGGGGAGCTGTGATCTTGCTGTTTGGCTTCAAGTTTGTGGTCATGCTGCATCTTCATGGTGGGGGTCAGTTCGCTTCATGCATGGCTCAGAGGGGTTTGAAGTGGATAGTGATGCAGCTGCAGTGCGGCTTCTGGTCCATGGTCGTGTCTCATCTTCTGTGTGGGTGTGAGTCTGCTTTCTATGTGGAAGTGTGGGTGGTGGCATCTTGTGTGGCTCTCAGGGGTGTGGGTCTGGTGTCATTCTTCATGTTAGGTACTCGTCTGTTCATGAGGGCGGGTTTCCAATGGTTGGTAGGCGGGAGGTATCATCTCGTTTATTCATGCTGTGTGGGCGTTTTTTCTATCTCTATGGCTTCTCTGATTATTCTGCTGCTGAAGTGTTCGGTTTTGGCGATAGTTCTGGTATTTTTAAAGTCAATCTCATGTCCTGTGCTTTGAGGTGTTGGACCAGGGGAGAGGTCGGTTCTTCCTTTTTGTTTGAGTTCTTATGTTCTTCAATGCGTGCACTTATTCTTCTGTTAGTTTGTCCAATGTATGTGGTGGGGCAGGCGGTGCAAGGGATTTTGTATACTCCTTGATTTTCTAACTCGATTTTGTCCTTAGGGTTTCTTAGGATGGTGGATATCTTTCTGTTAGTGCAGAATGCTGTCTTAATGTTGTGTTTTTGGAGGATCTTGCTGATTTTGTCTGTAGTGCCTTTTATATATGGGAGGAGGGCTCTGCCATTCTCTTGTTCTCTGTCTTGGATTTTGGTTGGGGTTTCTTTTTGGATTAGGTGGGTAATCTTCTTTCTTTGGAATCCATTGGCTGTCAGCACGCCGGTGAGAGTGTGTAGTTCGGTCTCTAGGTGTTGTTCGTCGGCTAAGCATTTTGTTCTGGAGATGAGTGTCTCGGCTACGGAATTGATCTGTGCTGGGTGGTGGTGTGAGAGTGCGTGTAGATAGCGGTTTGTATGTGTTTTCTTCTGGTAGATGGTGTGTCCTAGGGAGCCATTGGATTTTTTGTATACCAAGACATCTAGGAAGGGAAGTTGGTTGTTAGCTTCTGTTTCCATGGTGAATTGTATTTTGGGGTGCAGGCTGTTGAGGTGTGTGAGGAAGTTGTTCAGTTTTTCTTTCCCGTGTGGCCAGATTATGAAGGTGTCATCTACGTATCTGAGCCAGAGTTTGGGTTTGTGATCATATTTTTCTAGAGCTTGTGTTTCAAAGTGTTCCATGTAGAGGTTAGCGATGACAGGTGATCACCCCTAAAAAGAGGAGAACTCAGAAGCAGAAACTTACCTCAGAGAGGCAGAAACTCAGCCCCCCCCCCTTTGTTAATGGGACATTAAGGCCTAGGCAGAGTACTGTACCTCTATCCATCTCACCACCTGGCCTGGGAAGATTGCATCAGCCAACACTCAAGTGAAGCCATGTGGTCCAGACAAAGCCTACAAAGTTAGTTAAGACCCCCGCCCCTGGGAGTCTGACAGCCAATGGGATATATTTCTTGCACAGGAACAGGAAACACTAAGGTAGGGCCCAACAGAGGTTATAAAACTAAGGTCACTCAGCCTCTCCAGCCTTTTCCTTCTTTCTTCATCCAGGGCACGTGATCCTGTCCACCATTAAACCATCTTTCCAAACAGCCTCCATGTTTCGAGTGTCTTTTTCCCCACTTGAAACTGAACCCAGAAGGGTAATTTTCCAACAGAAAGACTGAAGGCAAATGAGGTCCAGGCAGTAGAAGAAGATCATTGTTTCAAAATCTAAGGGACTGTACTTTTTTGTGTGGCTCTTGATAAAAATAGGATGATCACAATGTCCGATGATGGATATTGTTATGTTTGAGCATGGGTGAGAAAGAATGGAGACAAGCCTCTGAACGGTGAACTTCAGCTCTTTATTTACATTGTTACTTCTTCAATTCAACAGCAGTAAAACCCACCTTATGTAGGCAAACCCTGTAACGTTTAACCAATAACGAGCTAGGAACACTAGCTCTTATAACCAATAAGAACTCTCTGTTAAGGGCCAATCGGATTCCCCGGAACGGGCCAATTCGGCCCGGCCGCTTAACAGCCAATCAGAAATGCAGGGCCAGAACCATGCACTTACTCCAAGCTCACACTTTATTAATCTTATTCCATACACAACACCCTTCTCCCTGGCTTCTTATTTCAGGGTGCAGTTACATAGTCCCTTAGGTAGGACAGTTGTCTTTTTAGTCTCTTTTCGTTGTATCGGCTGGTTGCTATCATGCTGAGGTAGATCGTTGTTTGGCAGTGGGGCTGTTTCTGGTTCAGAGTTCACTTCTACGTTGTTGCCCACATTTTCTGCAATTCCCTGAGGTGCAACTGTTTCTCCCTCCGGCTCCACTTCCTGAGTTTCTATTAAATTGTCGTTTCCTTCGAACTGGTTTCCTAGGAATTCATCTTCTTACATACCTCCCCCCCCCCAGTTTGGTCAAAGGGGATTTGCGGACTGGCCACTGAAAGCCGTGATCGTAATTGGTCGATATGCCGTTTCCAAAGTTTATCGTCAAGGCATTGCACAAGGTAGGATATGGGACCGGTTACATGTACTACTGTCGCTTCCACCCACAACGGGTCGCCCGATAGGTTTTTTGCATAAACCAGGTCTCCTACCTGGAAGGTGTGACAGCGGCCGCTGGATCCTAGTGGTTTCTCCGGTTCATAAGCTGGGTGCAACCGGTCGAGATGGGAGCGGAGCTTTCATCCCATTAGCAGTTAAGCGGGAGTTTTGTTGGTGACGCTATGTGGGGTGATGTATTGCAAGAAGAGGATTTGATTGACCTTGTCGTCAATGTTGTCATAGTCTACCTTTTGCAAGGTTTTCTTCACAAATTGGACCATGCATTCTGCTCGGCCATTGGTCGCAGGGTGCACAGGCGAGGTGAGCGCATGGCGGATGCCACAGTCAGCGAGGTACTGTTCAAACGCTAGTGTGGTAAATTGTGGGCTGTTATTGGATACCAGGACGTCTGGTAATCTGTGGGTTGCAAAGAGTCTGTTTAAAATTTTGATAATCGCCTCGGAGGTCGTAGTCGTCATGCGATGAATTTCGAGCCAATTCGAGAAGGCGTCGACGGTAAGCAGGAAGGTGTGGCCTTTGGTTGGCCCCGCGAAGTCCAGGTGAATTCGGGACCAGGGTCCATGTGGTGTCTCCCATTCAGTAGGCATGGCTTTTGGTGGGGCGTTGCTGACTTCTTGGCATTTGGGACAAGCTTTAACCCACTGTTCGATTTGCTTGTCAATGCCCGGCCACCATGCGTAGCTTCGCGCAAGGGCTTTCATTCGCACAATACCGGGGTGGCCATCGTGCAAGGTTCTCAGCAGCGCTTTCTGGAGTCATTCTGGGATAATGACTCTGTCGCCCCAGATGATACAGCCTTTCTGGGAGAAGAGCTCGGTTTGTCAAGTCTTGAACGGTGTGAAGTCATCTGATAAATGGTCCAATGGCCATCCGCGTTCTACCCAGCCAAGAACTTGTGCTAGGGTGTGGTCTGTTTGGTTTCTCTCGCGATATCTCAGGCGGTTAATGACGGTGAGTTGAGTAGGGTGAATGCCCTGGCTATCAATCAGGTACCCTAAAAACTCAACGCTGTCAGTACACAATTTACATTTGTTTTTTTTAACCTTAAGACCGGCCTCTTGGAATTTTTTTAGGACTAATTTTAACCGGTCCTGTAAGATTTTTTTTGTAGGGGTTGCAATTAATACATCGTCAAAATAGGGGACCACGCCCTTAATTCCTTGCAATAACCTTTCCATAAGGCTCTGAAAAATCCCCAGGGATACACTAACTCCGAATTGCAGCCGGGTACATTTAAAGGCACCTCGGTGCGTCACAATAGTTTGGGCGTGTGCTGTTTTTTCATCTACTGGTAATTGCTGATATGCCTGAGCTAAATCTAATTTCGCGAAAACTTTCCCGCCCCCCAGGGAATGGAGGAGGTGCTGCACCACTGGAACTGGATACGCGTTCTGCTGCAGGGCGTGGTTCAAAGTAGCCCGGTAGTCTCCACAAATTCGGATTGACCCGTCTGGCTTAATGGGTGTTACAATAGGGGTATCCCAAGGGGAGTGATCGATGGGCTCTAACACCCCCTGAGCTATTAGTTTGTCGAGTTGTTCGTCGATTTTCGATTTTAAGGCAAACGGAACTCGACGGGGTTTTAGGCGAATGGGAGCTATTTTTGGATCTAGGCTGAATGAAATCTGGGTCCCCTTGTACTCGCCTAAGCTGTCCGCGAAGACGTCCCTGAATTCATAGATAAGGTCTTCCTCCCAGTCACAGCCATTGACTCGGTTTACGCCGGCCACTTCAATGCCGAGTGGTGCGAACCATTGGAGGCCTAGTAGGCTAGGCCTATCTCTATCGATCACCATTAAAGGTAAGAACACTGTGTGCTTCTTGAAGGAGACTCGGACTCGGCAGGAACCGACGACGGGGATTCGATTCCCTTGGTAGTCCTTGAGGATGAGGCATTGGAAACGGAGATCTTGGCATTGAATTGTGGGGATGAGTTGCTTGAGTGTCTTCCAAGACACCATCGAGAGGGACGATCCCGAGTCGACTTCCATGTGGCAAGGCTGGTTCTCGATGGCTACCGTGACTCGGATTTTCTTAGTGTCCAAGCCTGAGGCGTGACCGATAGTGATAGTATGGTGAGCCTCTTCTCTCTGTAAAGCTCGATTTCTATAGGAGTGGTTTATTGGTTCTCGCCGTGCAGCACGGTTTCCTGTTGATTGGCAATAGTTAATTCCTTTTGAGGCCTGGCTGGGTCCTGGTAAGCTGTGGCAGACTTGTCCGATGTGGCCTCGTTTCCCGCATTCATGGCAGAGTGTGTGGCGGAATTTGCATTCGGATCTGGCATGGTTGGCTCCACAGCCAGCGCAAGGGTGTAAGGGCTTCAGGTGAGGGTCCCGGTTGGACCGCAGTCAATGGACCCCTTCTTCGTCGCTGTCTGACGACGAAGAGAGGTCCTTGTGGTGCGTTGTCGCAAGCTGCCCTTCTGAACTAGGTGAGATTTCGCTGACCGGCGGTGGTACCAGAGCGCGGTTTCAGCGTAGTTATGCAGCCGACTTCCTGGTTGCTTCTGCTGCCGTAGCATCGGCGATGGCATCAGCAAGGCTGATGTTGCCTTTCACCATCAGCTTGGTTTGGATGCCTGGTGCATCTTGTCCCAGACCTATGCGATCTCTTAGTGCTTCTTCTAAATTGGTGAATCCGCAGAGGCCTCCCAAATTCCGGAGGTCTGCTATGAAGTCAGCCACGCTTTCTCCCTTTCGTTGGCTTCTCTGATAAAACTCGTGGCGTCTCACGAGCGTAGCCACAGTCGGGGCATAGTGGTCTCGCAGGATAGGTTCGAGGTCGTCCCAATCCATGGCCTTCACTTCTCGGGATTTGGCTAGTGCTTTAGCCATCTTAAATACGGTTGGACCGCAATGCATTAGGAACACTGCCCGCTTCTTTCCGGCTGTGGTGTCCTTTAAATTGTTCGTCTCTAGGAACATTTGGAAATGATCCATGTAAGACTCCCAGTCTACTTGTGTTGGATCGAACGGAGCAGGTGGTACGATGCCGCCAGACATGGTTCCATTGTTGGCGTCATCTGTCACGTGCTCGGTGTTGTTCGAAGTTTCGTTGGTTCAGATATCTCCATATCCCACCCTCGTCGCCAGTGTTATGTTTTGAGCATGGGCGAGAAAGAATGGAGACAAGCCTCTGAACGGTGAACTTCAGCTCTTTATTTACATTGTGACTTCCTCGTTTTAACAGTAGTTAAACCCTGCCTTATATAGGCAAACCTTGTAACTTTTAACCAATAACGAGCTAGGAATACTACCTTTTATAACCAATAGAAACTCTCTGTTCAGGGCCAATCGGATTCCCCGGAACGGGCCAATCCAGTCCGGCCGGTTAACAGCCAATCAGAAGTGCAGGACCAGAACCCTGCACTTACTCCAAGCTCACACTTTATTAATCTTTATTGCATACACAACAGTATAGGCCAGGGTTTCCTGTTTGAGCTGGAGTAGAAATTCCCTTCCAACTGTTATTCTGTTATTCCATTATTCTAGACGGCAGGGCTAATTGGCTTGAGGATAAGATACCTCCTTCCGGCCTGGGATCAGCCTTCCTATATATATGGAGGGGCTAGAAGAAAAAGTAGGAGAGGATGGCTTGATGTCCTACTGCATCTCACCACGGGAGGCAGAATGGTTGCTAGAGGAATCTTGGATTGATCCAGCAGGGCTATTCTCATGTTGTCAGTTGAGATAACTGTCACAATCAGTCCAATTATAAGGCTAAACCTGACATTATAAGCACCCGCCAGATGCAAACTGAATCAATTCAGGTTTATTACTTTGGAGTGAGAGTCAAAACAGGGCATAGTAAGGAATGTGTCTAATTTTAAAATCCCTGGTTTTACCTGGAAGAGCTCCTTTTTTTCCTCTAGAGTGATAAGAAAGAGTAGTAAGCTGTGGTGAGGAGAGACATTCTATGATTTTTTGCAAACATAGATTTTCATTTAATGTTTTGTACATGCCAGAAGAGCTTCTGTAAACAGTTCTTTTTTTTTCCCCTGCATAAAATGTATACACCGCGAGCATGTTCTGATCCTGGGTTCCTGAGCAAAATATATACTATTATAATTAGAAGTGCCATCTAAATTCCCAGGCAGTTAAAATATTAATTCTCTGCAAGTAGTGGGCAGGACACTCCATATCAGAATAAGTCTGAGTACAGCTATAGAAACACACACACACACACACACACACACACACACACACACAGAGAGAGAGAGAGAGAGAGAGAGAGAGAGAGAGAGAGAGAGCCTTTCCCCATCATAACATGGACAGAGAATGATTGACCAGCCAAAAATTCTGCATTGAAAAAAAAAATCCACATGACAGGTTCTGGCCTAAGGCTAACTAGGAAGGATGCATAATTTTTCTGTCTCTACTCTCTGTCTCCCCTCCTTCTCCACCCTCCCTTTCCCCCCCTATGTCTTTCCCATTGATGAATAATTCATAGGAGGCTCTTTGGCACACATATCATCTTCTAGTGTGTACAATTAAGTAAAAGCTGAAGAAAGTTTCAACAGCCACTCTATATGGGGGCTTTTCTAATGTCACAACATTTCTGAAGTGTATTTGCTGTCATATCACTGTCATATCTCATAGAAGATAAATTCTGTGTCTGATCTTTAGAGCCCAGATCTATTCAACTGCAACTGTTATAATAGGTGTTCTTGATATCCATCAGCAGTCAATTCACTACCCAATGGAATCAGTATTACAAAGTTTTAAAAGTAGATCGGCAAATTTACGGGTCAATCACAATGCTTCAATTGCAATCTCTCTCTCTCTTTCTCCCTCTCCCTCTCCCGCCTCTGACTCCCCCCTTCCACTCTTTATCATAGATGCTAAAAAAAAGCAGTAAATTTAAAGAAGTTGTTTCTCCCTTCCTAAGTGTAAATAGCCATAAGTGAACTTTGTTGCTAGCACTTTGTAGATTTCCACCCTCCTAAAACTACTTGTAATAATAAAATGCAGAGTACCATTTATTCACTACTGGCATTGAATAATACAAGACAATATCATTGTACTTTTTATCATTCAATCTGTTGATACAGATGAGGAATCACATTTATTGATATATTCCTAGAACTTCTGTTATGATGTTTTTCACTAATATAAGCTATGAGCTAACCTAGATTTTTTTAAACAGAACAGCACATAAGTCCTTTGCTAAATTTTAGATAATAAAAGAACACACAATTTTGAATACTTCTCTTTTTTTAAAAAATCCCACTGCAGGTACACAGTAGGCAAAAATAAATACACAAATTTTTACTTACCGTATATACTTGAGTATAAGTCGACCCGAATATAAGCCGAGGCACCTAAATTAACCACAAAAAACTGGGAAAACTTATTGACTCAAGTTTAAGTCGAGGGTGGGAAATGCAGCAGCTACTGGTAAATTTCAAAAATAAAAATAGATGCCAATAAAAACTTTCACTAGGACAGTTGAGAATAAGTTTGATGTTCACAATTTCCTCTTTGAAAGAGACCAGTAAATAGGGAACAAGAAGATGAAGAAAAAGAAGTGTGTTTTTCACACTTTTCACACTGAAGTGAACAAAAATGGCATCATAGGAACAAGCTTATTCTCAGCCCAAAGGTTTGTTTCTGATTTCTTCCCTGATTTAAGGGAAATTTGGGAAACGATCTCACTATCATGAAAGGTTTGATTGATTCACTAACCCAAAAGATGATGATGATGACAGTGGGAGGCGGGAGTCACTCTCTCCCTTGCAAGAAAAAAGCAAGAGCCGTTCTTATGATATCTCTCTCTCTCTCTCTCCCCCTCCTCCCGAGTGGACTGAAAGCAGCTGGAGCTGAGGAAATGAAACTGAGTGGAGCGACCTAGGCTCGCGTTGCTTTCTCAGCCTAGAGCTCAGAAAAGCCTCCCCCTCCTCCTTCCCCTCCTCCCGAGTGGACTGAAAGCAGCTGGAGCTGAGGAAATGAAACTGAGTGGAGCGACCTCGGCTCGCGTTGCTTTCTCAGCCTAGAGCTCAGAAAAGCCTCCCCCTCCCATGCTTAAAAGTTGCAAAGGAAACACGGAAGCAGGGAAGCGGCTGCCCGGCTTCAGAGCTCCACACCATTTTTTTTTCAGAGGGGAATCTGACTCGAGTATAAGCCGAGGGGTTTTTTTTCAGCACAAAAAATGTGCTGAAAAACTCGGCTTATACTCGAGTATATACGGTACATCAGTCCACAATTTAAAATGCACGTTTGATTAAAACTGATATGTACTGCATACCCATGTAAGGATATTCAAATGATAAAACCCAGTGTGTTTACTATGATTTTTCCTAATGTGGTTTACTTGTGCAGTCCTTTTTTACCTATCTACATGGAAGCAATTTAAAAGAGCTTATTTCCAGTTAATATTGCCTGTTTTATAATATCCCTTGATCCATATCCACAATTCAGTTAGGGTTTTTTTCCACTCTTGGGCCCTTTTAAATGATTTTATAGCAGGTTGTTCATATTTCTGGTAAAAATATTCAGCACTGAATTTTAAAAGATGAACGTAAGAAACACTGGAGCAATGAGAGGAGTACTAAGGTTTCAAAAGAGAAGTTGTAGTATATGGAAATGCATGCAAGTTTGTTCACTAAAGAAGAATCAGAGAAGAGGATGTGGAGTATCAGACTTTAGGTCATTATGTCAAAATTGGATATGATTTAGTCTTCAAGATTGATTTCAGAGAACATGCTGTTTTGAGGATAATGCACAAATATGTTATCTCAAGTACTGTCTTAGAAGATAACATATTTGTGCATTATCCTCCAAACAGCATGTCAGACAAAAGGGGGAATGCAATTTTAAAATATTGCACGTTACTTGCTATCTATCTGTCTGTCTATCTGTCTATGTGTATGTTATATATGTATATATAATTTTATGCATCATTTTATGCATCATTTTTAGCTCCCAGATGCAAAAATGAAATCCTGTTCCTTCCTTGGGAATGGAATAGCCTTTCCAATACACTTTGTGCTTATTATTTTTTAATAATAGACATTGAACATATTTTTCTAATGGCAAACAGTAGTTTACACAAAGATCTCCCATAATGTTACCTCTACAGCAACCCTATAAAGGGATTGAATTAAAAGAATGCTTGTCCCAAGGCCATCCCAAGAGCTCCTTAGTCAGGTGGGGACTTGAATTTGGGCCTGCCAATTAAAAGTTAACTCTTTAGTCACTGCATCATCACAGGGTTTTTTTTTTCGTTTAGATGTGTAACTTCCACTATGAATAGAACCTATCCTATTTTATAGCAAATATGCATATCTTTGTTATGCAAAACATACTTCTAACCTTTGTTGCAAGAGATACCCACACATGCACATGCACATTATACAATGTGATATCTGTCCATCCATCCATCTTTCCAGCCTGAACAAGGTTAAAAGTTATTCAAATTTTTTTTTTAACAAAACTAATTCTGGAAACACCGACTGCTATCCTCAGCCAATGCTTTTATTGCAAAGGAAGGGCAACGACTGTGCCCTGTAGCTCAATGCTCTCTGTGGATGGAATTTTTCCCATGGATTGATCTTGTGACCTTTGTCAGGCAATGCCTGCATGCTGTCATTTAATTACAGCCCTTCCCAAACTGGCCCTTTTCAGAATGAGATAAAAACCTATTGGATTTGCTATGTGATATTTGTCTTACTGGCTGTGGGTTTATACATATGTGAGGGATTCTTTTTAGGATTGCTTTTATTTCACATGGACCTTTGTTGTGAATGTATAAAGTTTAATAAAGCGTGAGCTTGGAGTAAAGTGCAGGGTTCAGGCCCTGCACTTCTGATTGGCTGTTAAACAGCCGGATCGGATTGGCCCGCTCTGGGGAATCCGATTGACCCGTAAACAGAGAGTTCCATTATGAAAGCTACCGCTCCTCATTGATTATTGGTTAATAGTTACGGGGTTTGCCTATATAAGGCGGGTTAAAACTGTTATAGATGCCAGAAGTCACTATGTAAATAAAGAGCTGAAGTTCACCGTTCAGAGGCTTGTCTCCATTCTTTCTCACCCATGCTCCAAACATAACACTGGTGACGAGGATGGGATGTGGAGACATCTGAACCAACGAAACTTCGAAGAACACCGAGCACGTGACAGATGATGCTACACAACGGAACCATGTCCGGCAGCGTCGTAGCACCCGCTCCGTTCGATCCAGTACAGGAGGACTGGGAGTCCTACATGGATTGTTTCCAAATGTTCTTAGAAACCAACAACTTAAAAGACTCCACACCAGGAAAGAAACGGGCGGTGTTCCTGACGCATTGTGGTCCAACCGTATTTAAGATGGCTAAAGCACTAGCAAAACCCCGAGAACTAAAGACGATGGATTGGGACGACCTCGAACCTCTCCTACGAGATCACTACGCACCGACCATGCCTACGCTCATGAGACGGCACAAGTTTTATCAGAGGAGCCAGCGAAAGGGAGAAAGCGTGGCCGACTTCATAGCAGACCTTCGAAATTTGGGAGGCCTCTGCGGATTCGCCGATTTAGAAGAAGCACTAAGAGATCGCATAGTTCTGGGACTAGATGCACCAGGCGTTCAAAGCAAGCTGATGGCGAAAGGCGACATCAGCCTTGCCGACGCCATCACTGATGCTACTGCAGCAGAAGCAACCAGGAAGTCGGCTGCACAACTACGCCGAAACCGCACTCCGGTACCACCACTGACAAGCGACATTTTATCCAGGTCAGAAGGACAGTTCGCAACGACGCACCACGAGGACCTCTCTTTGTCGTCAGACAGTGATGAAGAAGGGGTCCATCGACTGCGGTCCGACCGGGACCACCACCTGAAGCCTTTACGCTCTTGCGCTGGCTGTGGGGCCAACCATGCCAGGTCCGAATGCAAATTCCGCGACGTGCTCTGCCATGAGTGCGGGAAGCGAGGCCACATCGGACGGGTCTGCTGAAGCTTACCGGGACCCGGCCAGGCCTCAAAAGGGACTAACTATCGCCAATCGACAGGAAACCGTCCTGTACGGCGAGAGCCAGTAAACCACTCCTACAGAAATCGAGTTTTGCAGAGAGAAGAGGCTCACCATACTATCACTATTGGTCACGCCTCAGCTTTAGACACCAAGAAAATACGAGTCACAGTAGTCATCGAGAACCAGCCTTGCCACATGGAAGTCGACTCGGGATCGTCCCTCTCGATGGTGTCCTGGAAGACCCTTCAACAACTCATTCCCACGATTCAACGCCAAGATCTCCACTTCCAAAGACTCATCCTCAAGGACTACCAAGGGAATCGAATCCCCGTCGTTGGTTCCTGCCGAGTCTGAGTCTCCTTCAAGAAGCACACAGCGTACTTACCACTAACTGTCATCGATAGAGACAGGCCTAGCCTACTAGGCCTCCAATGGTTCACGCCACTCGGCATTGAAGTGGCCGGCATAAACCGAGTCAGCGGAAGTGACTGGGAGGGAGACCTCATCCATGAGTTCAGGGACGTCTTCGCAGACAGCTTAGGCGAATACAAGGGGACCCCGATCTCGTTCAGTCTAGACCCAAAGATAGCTCCCATTCGACTTAAGCCCCGTCGAGTTCCATTTGCCTTAAAGTCGAACATCGATGAACAACTCGACAAACTGATAGCTCAGGGGGTGTTAGAGCCCATCGATCACTCCCCCTGGGAAACCCCAATCGTAACACCCATTAAGCCAGACGGGTCGATCCAAATTTGTGGGGACTACCGGGCCACTTTGAACCACGCCCTACAGCAGAACGCATATCCAATGCCGGTGGTGCAGCATCTCCTCCACTCCCTGGGGGGCAGGAAAGTCTTCGCTAAATTAGATTTAGCTCAGGCATATCAGCAACTACCTGTTGATGAAAAGACGGCACTGGCACAAACGATTGTGACGCACCGAGGTGCCTTTAAATGTACCCGGCTTCAATTTGGAGTTAGTGTAGCCCCGGGGATTTTTCAGAGCCTTATGGAAAGGTTATTACAAGGGATTAAGGGTGTGGTCCCTTATTTTGACGATGTATTAATTGCAGCCCCTACAAAAAAAATCTTACAGGACCGGTTAAAATTAGTCCTAAAAAAATTCCAAGAGGCCGGTCTTAAAGTAAAGAAAAACAAATGTAAATTGTGTACTGACAGAGTTGAGTTTTTAGGGTACCTAATTGATAGCCAGGGTATTCACCCTACTGAAAGTAAACTAAGGGTGATAAAAAATGCTCCCTGGCCACGAAACAAGGCCGATCACCAGGCGTTCCTAGGCATCATCAATTTTTATACTGTATTTTTACCGCATAAAGCAACAGTTGCTGAACCGTTACACCGGTTGTTAGATAAGAAAGCAAATTGGTTTTGGGATCACCGAGAAGAACAGGCGTTCCGCAACATTAAAAAACTGCTCACTTCTGACTCTGTACTCATGCAGTATAACGAGACTTTGCCGTTAAATATAAGATGTGATGCTTCGCCTTTCGGAGTGGGCGCCATTTTGAGCCATGTACTGCCTAATGGGAACGAAGCCCCTGTTGCATATTTTTCAAAGACACTTTCAAAGACTGAGCGAAATTATGGACAAATCGATAAAGAAGCCTTCGCAATTGTGTCAGCCATTAAAAGATTCCACAAGTACGTGTATGGCTGGGCTTTTACTATCGTGACTGACCACAAACCATTACTGGGGAAAATAGCCAGAGATAAGCCGACTCCCAACATATTATCCCCTAGGATGACCCAATGGTCAGAATTCTTAGCTGCTTATAACTATCGGCTGCAATACCGCCCGGGGAAAGCCATTCCCCATGCCAACGCATTGAGCCGAGCACCGCTTCCAGAGACTCTCGACGATCCTGTACCAACGGTAACCACATTGCAAATTGAGGCACTCAAGTCACCGTCATTAACTGCCCGAGATATCGCGAGAGAAACCAAACGTGAGTCCTAAGCTGGGTAGAACGCGGATGGCCATTGGACCAATTATCAGATGACTTCACACCATTCAAGACTCCACAAACCGAGTTGTTCTCCCAAAAAGGCTGTGTCATCTGGGGCGATAGAGTCGTTATCCCAGAATGACTCCAGAAAGCGCTTCTGAGAACCTTGTATGATGGCCACCCCGGCATTGTGCGAATGAAAGCCCTTGCGCGAAGCTACGCATGGTGGCCGGGCATTGACAAGCAAATTGAACATTGGGTTAAAGCTTGTCCAAAATGCCAGGAAGTGAGCAATGCCCCACCTAAAGCCATTCCTACTGAATGGGAGACACCATGCAGACCCTGGTCCTGAATTCACTTGGACTTCACGGGGCCGACCAAAGGCCACACCTTTCTACTAACCGTCGACGCCTATTCAAATTCGCTCGAGATTCATCGCATGACGACTACTACCTCGGAGGCGGTCATCAAAACCTTGGAAAGACTATTTGCAACCCACGGAATACCAGACATCCTGGTATCCGATAACGGGCCCCAATTTACAGCATTGTTGTTCGAGCAGTACCTCGCTGACCGCGGCATTCGACATGTGCTCACCTCGCCTGTGCACCCTGCGACCAATGGCAAAGCAGAACGCATGGTACAATTTGTGAAGAAAACCTTACAGAAGGTGGACTACGACAACATTGATGACAAGATCAATCGAATCCTTTTTTTACAACACATCACACCACATAGTGTCACCAACAAAACTCCCGCCGAACTGCTAATGGGACGAAAACTCCACTCCCACCTCGACCGGTTACACCCAGCTTACGAAACGGAAAAACCACTAGGATCCAGCAGCCGCTGTCGTGCCTTCTAGGTAGGAGATTTGGTATATGCTAAAAACCTATTGGGCGACCCATTGTGGGTGGAGGCGACAGTAGTTCGTGCAACCGGCCCAAGATCCTACCTTATACAATGCCTTGACGATAGACTATGGAAACGCCATATCGATCAATTATGATCGCGGCTTCCGGCGGGCAGTCCTGAACTCCCCTATGACCAGACTGAGGGGGGGGGAGGTACAGAAGAAGATGAATTCCAAGGAGAAGAAAACCCGTTCGAAGGGAACGACGGTATAATAGAGACTCAGAAAGTAGAACCAGAGAGGGAAACAGTTGAACCTCAGGGAATTACAGAGAACATGGGCAACGACGGAGAAATGAACTCTGAACCAGAAACAGCCCCACTGCCAAACAACGATCTACCTCAGCGTGATTGCAGCCAAATGACACAGTGAAAATCAAAGAGACTAATAAAACAACCGTCCTACCTAAAGGACTATGTAACTGCGCCCTGCAAACAGAAGCCAGGGGAAAGGGGTGTTGTGAATGTATAAAGTTTAATAAAGCGTGAGCTTGGAGTAAAGTGCAGGGTTCAGGTCCTGCACTTCTGATTGGCTGTTAAATGGCCGGATCGGATTGGCCCGCTCCGGAGAATCCGATTGGCCTGTAAACAGAGAGTTCCATTGGTTATGAGAGCTAGCGCTCCTCATTGGTTATTGGTTAATAGTTACGGGGTTTGCCTATATAAGGCGGGTTAAAACTGTTATAGATGCCAGAAGTCACTATGTAAATAAAGAGCTGAAGTTCACCGTTCAGAGGCTTGTCTCCATTCTTTCTTGCCCATGCTCCAAACATAACAACCTTGAAGAAGCAAGATAGAAGAGTATTGATGCTTTTGAACTTTGGTGTTGAAGAAGACTCCTGAGAATACTGGGAACAGCCAAGAAAACAAACCAATGGATCATCAAATAAATCAACCCAGAATTTTCAATTGAGGCACAAATGACCAGGTTCAAATTATTCTAGCTCTCTAGAAGAGGGTCCAATGCTGGGAAAGATAGAAGAAAAGAGAAGAAGAGAATGACCAGCTACATGGTGGAAGAACTCAGTTACAGTGACAGTGAATGGACCATTAGAAGAATCTGAAACTCCAAGTTAAGGATACATTGTCATGGAGAAAATTTGTCTAGCAATCAGAAAATGGAGCAAGAGGAGGAGGAGGAGGAGGATAGAAAAGAGACATCACAGGCAAAGTATTACAAGGCCAGTACATTAATAAAAATAGTAGGCCAAGCAGATAACAACAATATTTGGTAGTGACTAAGAGCAGGAAAATTGAAGAAAAAGAAGGAGGATTAATTCTGGCTGCATGAGACCAGACCTTAGGAAAATATGCATACAAAGTCAGAATTGAGAAGAGAGCAATGGACAGCAAGTGCTACTTGTGCAAAGAAGCTGAAGAAACAGAGAACGACCTAGTTAGCTGCTGCAAGAAGATCACACAAATTGACTACAAGCAACAGCATGACAAAGGAGCAACCATGGTGCACTGGAATATCTGCAAGAAATACCATTTGCCTGCAAACAAGGACTGGTGGGGACACAAAATAGACATACTAAAAGAAAATGAAGAAGCCAAAGTACTCTGGGTCTTTAGAATTCCAGAATTCCAATTTAGAACACCCCAGACTGAATAATTGTCAATAAAAAAGACAAACAAAAATCTGGTTAGTGGACATGGCAGTACATGAAGACAACAGAAGAGAAGAGAAGGAATCAAAGAAAATGGCAAAACACAAAGATCTGAAAACAGAAATAGAACAACTATGGCAAAAGAAAGCAAAAATAGTGCCAATAATATTAGGTGCAAACCCAAAACATTTGGAGTATTACTTAAACTCTCTTACTATCGATAAATCACCATCAATCAATTGCAAAAAGCAGCATGACTTGGAAAAGCTTACATCCTGCAACAATACCTTTAGTGCCATAAAATAACAACATCTGCCTATCCCAGCTCCTTGGGAATGGATAGGGAGATAAAATTGCCAAATCCAGGCTCTAAACGACTAGCTGAATGCGTGATGAACCTTAGTAATAATAAATGATGTTGCATAATGTTGTAATATTTTGCTATTATAAGACTGTTGACTGTTGCTCTTGCTTGTTGCTTTAACAATCTTTCAGGGTTGAGATTATGCATTAAAACGTATCAGATATATGGTACGAAACCCTAGATTATTTTAATGTGAAAAATAGCCATCTTTTTTTCAAAGAGTACTGCTCCATGTTGATTATCTTTTACCCTGAATAGTCCAAAAGAACCAAGAGTATATGGTGTGACATTTCATGCAGCATACCTTTTCCAGACACACTTCCTTTATCAAATAAATGAATAGTTTACTTAACTCAGTAACTACCAATAATCTGAATTTGACTGAATTTTGCCTTCATCTGTGATTGCACGTACACCCTTGCTTTGCTAGATAGCTCAGTTTTGTATATCATCATTTTTTTCTCTGTTCTCAGAATATATATATTGAGTCACTAACTCATAGATCTGATGAAGTGGGCCTGACCAAAAAGAAAAAAAAAATCTTAAACCACAATAATTGTTTGAGCCTTCACAGCACCACAATCTTCTTTGTTGTTTTGGCTACAACTGACTAACGCAGCTATTCTGGAATCCCAAATAACTTTGCAGTCAAGGATAAAGAGTCTACAGTCAGGACAGCAGTCTCTAAAATGCATTTTTACTGTGGACCACAATCCACAAATGTCTCTTCTAAAACACAGTCCAATTTAAAACAGTCGCTTTTACTGTGAAGTCCAGGGACCATTTTTGATAGTCCATGCCAGCTGCTCAGGATTATGTATAAGATTGATGGCCATGTAAGTTATTTAAACCTATTAGCTAACAAGCTAACTAATTAAATTTAACATTTTACAATGAATTGTAGAAGACTATTTATATTGAACAAATAACACAATTCTTCATACATGCAGAAAAGGAAGCTGTCCTTATACTACTACATTCCTTTAATTCAATAGACATTTATCCCAAAGATATACAGAGTTGCAGTTATATACTATAAACCTGTTTATAGTTACAGCAGTTATATGGTATAAAGATGTTAAACTCTAGAGGCATCTACAGATTTTATTTGTTTGTTTGTTTATTATCACAGTATTGAAGAGTAATTACCAAGAGCCATGGTGATGCACTGGTTAGAATGTAGTATAGCAGTCTAATTCTGCTGACTGTCTGCAGTTTGATCCTGACTGGCTCAAGCTTGATTCAGCCTTCCATCCTTCTGAGGTTGATAAAATGAGGTTGTTGGGGTCAATAAGTTGACTCTGTAAATCGCTTAGAAATAGCAATTGCACTTAGACTTATATACTGCTACACAATGCTTTACAGCCTTCTCTAGGCGGGTTTACAGAGTCAGCATATTGCCCCCCAAAATCTGGGTCCTCATTTTACCAACATTGGAAGATTGGAAGGCCAAGTCAACCTCGAGCCTGGTGTGATTCGAACTGCCAAACTGCTGGCAGCCAGCAGTCAGCAGAAATAGCCTGCAATACTGCATTATAACCACTGTACCACCATGGTTCTAAAATGGGCGGTAAAGCTAATGAAGCAGTATATAAACCTAAGTGTTACTGCTATTGCTATCTAGTACTGCCTCTTTCATACTCAGGTGTGACCTTCACGGCCTGATGGGGCAAAACTCCTGTTTCTCCCTCTCTATTTTAAGCTGGGGAATATTTTAACTTTTCCGAATAAGTATCTGTTTTTTTAAGAAGGAATTCAGGAGTTATAAGGTTAGCTTTGTGTATTCTTCTCTTCATCATCCCAGCCGCTTTACCATCTTAGTGTACATAAGCTTAAGAATTTAAATGAACAACAGTTGGGCAAAAAGTTTCTGATAGTTTTTCTTGTTAAAAATCACAGAATATAAAAACCAGAGTAAAAAAAAACCACAAACAGTGGGAGGTTTAGGGCTGAAGGTTGAATGCTCAACAGATGTCTATCCTACATCAACAGATGCAGGTAATCTGTTGAATTATGAGGATTGCAATTATTACTCTCAAATGAGGATTTCCCAGTAAATATGGCCATAAGCTCATACTGATAAACTCTCTATCCTTTTGTACACAGTATTTGTCAATAAAACCAGTTGGATGGTCTGAGAGTTAGTTCTTACAAGGTCAGAGGAATTTAACTTGATATCTGATCTGTCTGTTATCAAAACATGAGACAACT
This sequence comes from Hydrophis major, assembly GCA_033807585.1. Classification (NCBI taxonomy): domain Eukaryota; kingdom Metazoa; phylum Chordata; class Lepidosauria; order Squamata; family Elapidae; genus Hydrophis; species Hydrophis major. The sequence goes on from CM066329.1 coordinate 118,760,976, forward strand.
GGAAAACAGCCTCTTGCCTGAAAGAGAATGCTGTCCAGTCCCTTTTAAAGGCACGAGAATTTGAACATAGATTTCACTATAAATAATATTCACATTTAATATATAGTAGCAATTGGATTTTTTTTTTTAAAAAAAGTGCTCCTATGGTTAAAATATTTAAAATTATGCATGCAAGTACAGCAGTATGTTAGGTTGCAAATCTCATGTATTTTTAGGACATGTTTAAAATCATGTCAATAACTTCATCAGACCATTACACTCTGTATAGGCTCAGTAAATCCTTGTTTTCATACTTCTTCCTCTTTTTTGTTTTACTTATGTTCCTTTCCAGAAATAATAGAACTCTGCAAAGTGTACCTTCTAATGTCATGACAAAAACAGTGATTGTTATTTTCAATATAAAATGCTCTTTGACTTACAACTGCACTCAATCACAGTCTTAATTATGTTTAAAACTATAGTTGTCCCATGCATAAAAAACACACATGTATTTTCTCATTTAAGTAACATGCATCACTTTGTTTTTCCTCTGGAGAGCAAGGAGGGAAAGTATTGTTGCTATAGAATTACTGCTGTTCCCACATGACATTTGCCGGAAACATATTCAGGAGGACCTTTACCCAAACAGCTGAAGGCTGTTTACCCAAGACCTTAAAAACCAATCCCACGTAAACTCTAGCAGATAGGATTCTCTAGATTCCTCCTTCATTCCCTTCCTGGGACAGTAAACCCTGAACCAATGTGATCTTTCTTCTTGTCTCACATCTGGATTGTTAAAATTGAAGTGACTAGGAATTTGAGGGACCAGCAAAGATTAGAATTGCAAAACGGAAGAAGAGAAGGTCTTACATTAGGATGAGTGAGGCCAATATCCCTTGTCTGCAAGGTAATAGCACATCTTAGGCATTTTTCCAAGCCCACCTATTTAGAATATCTTTTGGGTAATCCCACAACTACCTATATCTGTATCTGTCTATATCTATATCTATATGCCTTTATTTATTTATTTGTTTGTTTGTTTGTTTTTTTGTTTACTTACTTAGTTATTTCCATAGACTGGAACTAACCTAAAGCTTTTATACTGTGTGTGTGAACAATGTTCGGTCCCAGAGTTTTTCAACTCAAAGAGATTGTTTCAATTGTCCTGGAAAAGATCTGAGCTTCAAATGCGTCATTTCTATTTTGACCATAGAAGAGGCCATCCTGATTCTGGAAAGAAATTTTTCCAGAAATTCTAGATGTGGTCCTACTCCAAAACAGCTGTCTATGAACATTCTTCTTCAAGAATGGGATGGTTTTCCACATCCTATTTTATAGTCAGTATACTGTCCTTTAAACATATTTGGAAAATGCTATCATGTTAACTTTTTGTTCATAATTTGTCATTTTACAGATTTCATAAATTTGAAGGTTTAAATTGATCCCAAGTTCATGCTACTGAAAAGGCTATCCTAAGGCTTCTCCTGCACATTGTGTGTGTGTGTGTGTGTGTGTGCGCGCATTTGAGTCAATGTTCATTCAGTGCCTTACCACTACTCCAAACTGGCTCTCTTCTGTACATTTAGCAACTATTAATAAGCCTTCTCACTATATTTCAAACTCAAAGTAAAACAGGTTTGCTTCAATCCAACAACCATAGAGATTACACCCAGAACCTGGGTGGTAAGAGTCTGCACCAGCGCAATTGTCCTTGGTATCTATTGCAGTCCAGACTTTTCAACAATAGACTCAATTTCCATTTATTTATTTATTAAATCTATAAGACCACCCACCAGAAACATTCACACACTCTAGGTGGCGTACATTTAATCTTTGTGTTTCATTTTCCTAGTTAATATAGATATAAAAATCCTGTCAGTCTTCCAGGTGCTTCCTCTTATTAAGATAGCTATTATTTTTCACTAACAACAACAGCATTAGAATATATAATTGATTAGGACTATACTGTTTTGTCTCTTCCTGTAATATGTAAAATATAAAATCCCACTAAATGGGTTAAGTTGAGTTGATATAAAATCAACTCAACACAACCCAGTCTCCTTATATGAAGCAGGGGAAATACTGTGTCATGTCCCTGTTGGAATCTGATTTGGAGTGGGAGGCCAAGCAGCTGACAGGGAGTGGGAGTGTGGCTCTGCTGCCTGTGGAGGAAATTGGGGAAAGGCAAAGTCTGGATGGGCAGAGCAGGGAAGAGGTAGAACAAGGGAGAGGAGAGTTCAGTGGAAGATTCAGGCCCACTCCCTCTTCATTCTACGGCATGCAAGGAGGAATGGAGAAGAGAACAACGTGGGTTGTGTAGCTTGCAGGGGGAGGAAAGGGCCCTGATTCCCTTCTTTAGGCATACCTGGGAACAGAGTTTAAAAGAGATGCAAGCTGAAAGTGGCGTCTGCTGGGAACAAAGCTGAGTTTATCTTGTGTTGACTTTGGCTGTCTGCGTTCCTGGCATCCTCCCAACTGGGTGGAATTTCTGCCATTCCTTCACATCAGGAATTCCTTCTCTTGCCCTGCTAGACTAATTGCCTCATCTTGCCTTGACTGGACTTATACTTACAGTTTTTGTTGACAACATTTTGGACTTGAATCTCTGCAGCCAAAGGCTGTTCCTAGGAGACTTTTTCTCCAGCCCAGAAGGTAACCAGGACATTGGGGGCAAAGTTGGAGCAAATAAAGGGACTCCTACTTATTATTTGACTGTATTGCCTTTGTGCCACGCCCTGGATCATCACATACTGCCTACCACACCATAATAATCAGGGATGCTTGGACTTTCACAGAAGCATAGTTGTTGTTTTTCTCTGCCTGAAATACACAAGCTCTTTGTGTACATCACATAAAAATTCTGCTCTTTTTCTTGATCTACATTAAAAAGAGGCTGTCAGATGCTTTGATTAATATTTACCTCAGTTCAAATATGATATCCATCTCTTTATTTTAATGTCCCAAATCTCAGTACAAAAATACGTTCCTCTTACCAGCTGGATCACATCCTGTGCTTACAATGCAAAGTCAAACTTTGTCAACAAATGCAATGTTTCAAAAATCATATAAACAACACTCAACTTACCCTAATCACACACATTTACTTCTTGGCAACCATCTGGATCACTTATGGTTCCATAATCAGAAAAGTGTGAATCATCCTCTACCAGGCACTCATTTAAAATTATATCCCTATAGACCTCATCTTTAATATAGTAGGCTAAGATCTCCCCCAAAATATCCTCTCCATCAACATGCAATTTGATTTCTTTTCACAGATGAATTCCTCAAAACTTAGACTCTTGAACAAATGTACATTATCAAACTCTCCTAGAAGAAAATCCCTCAGCCAACAAACAAATAGTATTACTGAACTAAGGCAGCATAAATACAGCATAAGTTGTGGAATGGTCATTAAAAATGTGCATCACATTCATCAACAGTTATTTCCATATGGATTGATTGATTGGGGGCATCAATTTAGTATTGATTCTTAGACACCACCTAGATGGATGGATCTTCTCCAGAATAATTTCTCCCAAATCTGCCCATAGAGTATCCCATTATGCACCTATCAGTGATATAATCAAATTCATTCACATTGATGCTGCTCATCCTTTTCTTTTTCCTTCCAATTTTTGTAGCATTGGGACTTCTCAAGGGAATATGATCGTCAGATAATCTGTCATAAAGATATAGACTGAGTCTGGTCATTTGTGCCTTGAGTAAGAACTCTGAATGGGTTTCTTCTGTTGCCCACTGTTTGTTTTTTTGGCTAGCCAAGCTATTGTCAAGAGTCTTTTCTAACACCTACATTCAAAAAATGCCAATAATAGCATTTAGTACTCAGACATTTATATAATGCTTCACAGTGCTTTCCAGCCCTCTTTAAGTGGTTTAGAGACAGCACATTGCCCTCAACAATCTGGGTCCTCATTTTGCCAACATCAGAAGCATGGAAAGCTGAGTCAATCTTGAGCCAATCAGGATCAAATTGCGGGTAGTCAGCAGAATTAGCCTGAAATCCTGCATTCTAACCACAGCACACCCATGGAACTTTTAATCAGTTGAAATGTATTTTATTTGTTCATTTCTTGCACTTGAAGTACAAGTGCACTTAAAATAATCCTTCTGTTTTGCTTCTTCAAAATTCAACTTCATTTCCATAAATTGTCACAGGGAAAACTACTGTCTATAAAGATATCAGGGCATACAAATATATTTTCCAAAGCCTTTGTTGTGTATCCTATCAACTGTATTCTGTGCATATTTTTTGACTGCTGATTCCTTTTCTGTTGATAGTTGATCATAAAAGGCAGAAGATTTCCACCACTTCACTTTTTTTTTGACATTTCTAATACTAGTTGTTATACATGCTGTCTTGTCTTCTTTGCATTTAAAGAATACTACTTTTTCACTGTACTATTTGACTTTCTTTAGTAGAATTTGCAAATCACTTATACTTCCAGCTACCAGATAAATGTCACCAACAGGTTACTGATATTTCTTCCTTTAGTTTTAAAATCACATCACTCCAGCTTCCCTCAACATATATTTAGCATATTGACTGAATAAATCAGAGACGAGAATACAGTCTTCTCAAGCCAGTCTGTTTTTCCATGTTCCATCTGTTGCTTCCTTTGTTATGTATAGGCTTCACATGAGGACAGTGAGATGTTCTGGAATATCTATTTTCTTAAGGGCACAACTTGACTTCCTTAACACAATTGAAAGACTTTATACAATCAATGAGAAACTGATTGATTTCTTTTTGGTGTCTTTCTGTCTTTTTCCATTATCCAATATGTGTCAGCAATTATTTATCTTGTTCTTTGGCCTTTTCTAGAATGAACTGGAACATCTGGCATCTCATTACCATGTAAGGCTGCACCAAATGAGCCCAAGCATTATTTTCATAGCACATAAAATTAAAAATATTAAATAGTTTTTTAAATATTTTGTAAGGCATACTTTCTTTGATATTGGCATGTATGTTGTCATCTTCTCATCTGTTGGATTCCATGTCATTCTTCAGATTTTTCTGAAATAGTTTTGTGTCAGAATTTTTATTAATTCTTCTTTTGCCTATTTGCCATGTTTCTGTAGATATTCCATCAAGCTTTCCAATTTGGGAATGACTAGAATGCCAATCTTACGAGAATTAGAGGTCCTTGTAAACAGGGAATATCTACTAAGGTATCTTGTGTATTGACATCTCTACTATACAGAATAATCCTTCCACATCTCTGTTTAATCATCTTTAAATCGGTTATTGTTTGTTCATTGGCATTCTTTAGCATACCAATTTAAGGTTGCAACCCTTTTCTGAGTTCAAGATCTTTTATATCTGTCCCTGGGAGGAGGTGTTGTTTCCATCTTTAATATCTTCATAGATGTTGTTGTAATATCACTCATTATCTCTTCTCGCAACTTTATGGACTTCTGTATTAAGTTTCTTTCTCAATTTTTTAAATTTTCCTTTGCATTGGGCTGGTTTCTTCTGTTTATTAGTCTTATCCTTAACAATATCTTTGATTTCATTTCATCGTTTTCTGGCTCCCTTTCAATGAAATTCAAAACATCTTGACAAGTTTTAACTTAGCCATGTCATAAATACTATTAGTACTTTGGAAAAATATCCTCAGCTCTTCCTTAGTAGTATGTTGAGTGCCATCTGAACTGAGGGGCCCATCATCCAGCTCTATATTGTCAATCAACTTATTTTGTCTGCCAGTGTAGTTTTATTGGTAACATACAAGAGTGATTTATCATTTCCTTCTCCTGTGCAATGCTGCCTTTGCCATTATCACTGAAGTGATCATCTGCCCCCAGCACCTTCGTATATTGCTGTAGCCCAGGATAGGTACCTGCTTGCTTTAACTGGGCAGCTGGAATTACCTTTATCAATGTGTGAATATCCTTGGAGTGTAAACTACTGGTATATACTTCTGGATTTTTTAAAATTGTCCTCCCAGGAACACAACTCTCTCAAAATGAAGTAGAATATCAGGACTTGATGTGGTGGAAGGGAGGTACTTACTTCTATAGTAATTAAAATTAGGATTATATCATAATTATAAGTAGGATTACAATGTGAGATACTCTAAATGCTGGATTAAGTAATCTGTTTAATTTATTTAAATTAAATTCCTGCACAGTGCCCTTTGTTTAAAGATTCTGCTAAGAAGTTTAGAGAAATACTTATAAAGCAAAGGAAGTGGCAAGGAAGTATTAGCAAAGTAGTTAAAGAAATAGCAATACTGTCCCCACTTTGGTATATGCCAAAGGGGTATTAAAATGTTTATTCACATGAAAGAGTGCCATCTATTGGCTCCCCAATATTATTTTTATTGATTTCTTCACAGCTGCCTCTTGCAATATAGACAAATTTTAAAACTGGGAGCTGCGATGATGCAGTTCAATGGTTTCTTCAGTATTGCAAGTTGCAGCATAGGTTTGCACCTGATCTACCCAGATATGTGCTATATCCTTTTACATATTCATTAGTATGTCTGCCATGTCTCTAGAACCGATCACTGTTTCTTTATGTATGTGTTTCAGAGTGTGCATGCATGAGTATTCCAGAAAAGGATAAGGAAAAAATTATTTAGCATAAAAAAACTTCCATAGAATGAGAGATTGGAAGAAGGTAGGATGAGAGAATATAAAGTAAAACATGAAATAAAGGGGGCCAAACTAATACTTTAGTGTGCTTTCCTCATATCTAGAAGATTGAAAAGTTGATGAACAAAAATCAATTTGGTTGAATGAAAGAATAGTAATGAGTAACAATCAAACTTGCTCCATATCTCAGGCAGTTCTGCACTGATGATGCAAACTTTGAGTCCTCATTCTTTAAAAATAAAAAGGGGCAAAGAATTTGCCTTATCAATAAACAAGTCATGGATATATCTTGGTAATATATTTTCTGCCACTTTCTTAAAATTGTCTTCTCTTTCTTAGTACAGGACGACATTGTCTATTTCCGAAACAAGCAACAATTTTAATGACTCCTAACCAATTTCCCAAGCAATGCATATTTTGCAGTGCTTTTAAAAACAGAATTGGTTAGGTTTTTGTGATTTGCTAGTCAGGAATCAGGAAGCATTCATTCAGTAACTCGGCTGATTATTTGCTTGGGGGAAGTGGGGCTGGGCTGGGTATATCAAAAAGAAAACTGAAGACAGAAATAGAACTGCAAGCCTAAACATACTTACTGAGAAAAAAGACATTTCCCAAACAAAATGGGATTCATTTCTAAGTTTAGGAACAGATTGTAAATGTAAGAAGAAAATAACATAAAAGAATAACCTTTTTCTTCTTCAGTATCTGAAAGCCCCACCTTTATAAGTATTTATTATGAATGCATTTACCCCCCAAGATACTTTGTATTTAAAATCATAAAAATATTTAATATTTTTTAAATACAAGCCATGCCCAGCAAGCCACACCCATGACCATCCAAGTCCATGACCACCAAGCCACATCCACAAATTAGGCCACTTTTTAATCTGAAGACAGTTTCTTTCTTTCTTTCTTTTTTAAGCGAACTGATTGATAAAGAGATTTATTTATTTATTTATTTATTATTTATTTATTTTTTTACTTTTTAATTTACATTGCCACCTATTCACCATGGTGACTCAAGATGTCTTACAGAATATAAAACCAGATTTAAAACAATAAAAACTAACAAAAAGAATCAAATAAATTAATATAGTACAATATAATAAAATCATTCCCCAACTCCCACCCCCTGCCCCGGCAACAGCAGATCACATGAGCTATTTAATGGGCTCCATCCAGCTCTGGGTTCCCCAGGATCGCTGGCAGAACCAGGTCTTCAGCGCCTTCTGGAAGACTATTAGAGTGGGGGGAATTCTAATCTCTGGGGGAATGATGTTCCAGAGAGAGAGAGAGCCACCACAGAGAAGGCCCTTCTTCTGGGTCCCACCAGGGGTATCTTCTTTGGAAATGGAGCCTGCAACATTCCCTGCCTCCCCACTCTGATAGATGGACCAGCAAAAGATGATCCCTCAGATCAGGGGTCGCCAACCTTTGGGACCTCAGGGACCACCAAATGATTTTAAATTCTGGGGACCACTAATATGAATTTGGGCTGATGGTGGCTTGCTGACATTGGTGGGAGACAGAGAGAGATCTGACCTAACCTTTCTCTCTCTCCCACTATCTCTCTCTCTCTCTCACACACACACACACACACACAAATACACAGAGGCGGGGATGGGATTCAAATTTCTTAACAACTGGTTCTGTGGGTGTGGCCTAATTTGTGGGTGTGGCTTGGTGGTCATGGGCTTCGGTGGTCATGGGTGTGGCTTGCTGGGTATGGCTTGTATGTAAATATTATAAATATTTATGTAAATATTGAAATTTTTAGAAAAAAGAGCAACTTTTACCCAAAATCAGGCAAAGCAGGCAGGCAGATTGAGTTGCTCACAGAATCAGATTCATTCAGAGATCGATCGTTCTGCCACTGGCTACCTGCACTGAATAATAGAAGCTTCAGTCCTAAGGAAGGTTCCGCTCTGCTTAAAAGCAGAGCTGAAGATCTAAAGATTAGCTAGAAAGCAAGAAATCTAACAGTTTCCTGCTTTCTAGCTAATTTAAATCTCCTGGCAAAGCAGAACAATTGATGGTCGGAAAAAGGAAAAATAGCAATTTAGCAGGCAAGTTTGCCTGATAAGGAGTGAGTGGGTGGGGAGAGTTCCTGTTATGGACTAAGCCAACGCATCAGTAACAACCCAAATAGCTTTACTTTAACAGCAGGCTCGTAATCCTGCACTTCTCATTGGCCTGTGAACAGCGAGTCATGATTGGTCGTTTCTGGCCGATCTGATTGGCTGACAGTGGGTCTCTCTGATTGGACGCTTGTTAGAGTGGTAAACTCAAATCATTGGTTGTTTTGACAGCAGCCAGCTCTATAAAAGAGCTGCTGCTGCCCAAGTATTTTGCTCTATTCTGAAGTCATTAATAAAGAGTTGAAGACACAGTTCGATGTCTCGTCTCCGTTCCTTCCCCCCACACTCAGGACTTAACACTAGCAACAAGGGTGGGATGCGGAGATGATAGAGCTGACTAAATACTCATCGAACAAGACAGAGCATGTGGCTGAGAGCGCACACAACAAAAGGCAGAATGACCAGCGGCGCCATACCACCCGCTCCATTTGACCCGGCAAACGAAGACTGGGACTCATATATGGACCGGTTCCAGATGTTCCTGGAGACCAACAATCTGAAAGATGCTACGCCTGGCAAGAAACAAGCAGTGCTCCTGACCCACTGCGGCCCCACCATTTTTAAAATGGCTAAGGCACTTGCCAAACTGGTGGAAGCCCATTACGCACCCTCAGGACCAACACTGATACGAAGACACGGGTTTTACCAGAGGGACCAACGGAAGAATGAGAGCGTTGGGGACTTTGTAGCTGACCTCGGAACCTGGGAGGACTCTGTGGTTTTGCAAACCTCGAGGAAGCCATGAGAGACCGAATAGTTCTGGGATTAGATGACCACATATTACAGAGCAAGATCATGGCAAAAGGAGACATCAGCCTTGCAGATGTCATCGCCGACGCTACTGCCACAGAAGCAACCAGGAAGTCAGCCGCTCGAATGCGCCGAGAGAACACACTGCACCACCAACTCGCTAGTGATAGTCCGTCTTCCTCTGAGAGGCACACTATTACCACCCATCATGAAGACCTCGAGTCATCCTCAGACAGTGAGGAAGAGGAGGTCAACCGGCTCTGCTCGGAACGAGAGCAAAGGAACCAGAGACTTCTGCGCCAATGTGCTGGTTGCGGGGCAAACCACCCGCGATCAGACTGAAAATTCCTCGATGCACTCTGCTGTTCCTGTGGGAAAAGAGGCCACATTGCAAAGGTCTGCTGAAGCAAGCGAGAGTCCAGTCCAAGCCAGAGGGAGAATAACCTCCACCGGGAGACATGCAAACCACCTGGAAATCGGGACCACCCGAACCACCAATGGAACAACCACTACTACAGAAATCGAGCACCTGCTGCTTCAACGAGACGAGAAGAGGCACACCAAACTATCACTATCGGCCACGCTTCATCACTAGATGCAAGAAAGGTCCGCGTAAAGGTCACTATTGAGAATCGACCGTGCGTGATGGAAGTCAATTCGGGGTTATCCCTATCTATGGTCTCCTGGAAAACCCTCAAACAGCTGATCCCTGCCATCTGTCGCCAGGACCTCAGCACTCAAAGAATCATCCTAAAAGACTACCAGGTGAACAGAATTCCGGTTGTCGGTTCCAGCCACGTCCAAGTATCCTTCAAGGACTGCACCGCGATGCTTCCCCTGACTGTCGTCGATCGTGACCGGCCCAGTTTGTTAGGGTTACAGTGGTTCACCCCACTCGGAATTGAACTAGCTGGTATACACCAAACCGGAAGTAATGACTGGGAAGAGGCCCTCATCCAGGAATTCCAGGACGTGTTCACAGGAACGTTAGGCAAGTACAAAGGGACCCCTATATCGTTTAATCTCAGTCCCAATGTGGCTCCCATTCGCCTTAAGCCTCGTCGGGTGCCTTTTGCCCTCAAGCCAAAGATCGACGAGCAACTAGACAAATTAATAGCCCAGGGTGTGTTTGAACCGATTGACCATGCCCGATGGGAAACTCCAATAGTAACACCCATCAAGCCAGATGGCTCGTTAAGAATTTGTGGGGATTACTGGGCCACCCTAAATCACGCGCTTCAGCAGAGCGCTTACCCAGTACTGGTGGTCCAACACCTTCTTCACTCCCTGGGTGGCCGAAAAATATTTGCGAAATTGGACTTAGCTCAGGTGTACCAACAACTACCTGTAGATGCGACGACTGCAGAAGCCCAGACAATAGTTACACATAAAGGCGCCTTCAAGTGCAATAGACTCCAATTCGGAGTAAGCCTGGCGCCGGGCATTTTCCAAAATTTGATGGAGAGACTATTACAAGGTATAAAAGGCGTCGTGCCTTATTTTGACGACGTCTTAATAGCTGCCCCTACTAAAGAGTTATTAGGACAACGACTGAGAAGGTTTCTTCAAAAATTTAAAGACCCTGGCCTGAAAGTAAAAAGGGACAAGTGTCAACTTTGTACAGAGAGAGTAGAGTTCCTGGGATACCTTCTCGACAGACAGGGAATCCACCCCACTGAAAAAAAACTAACTGCAATCAAAAACGCCCCAAGACCTAGAAATAAGACAGACCTCCAAGCCTTCTTGGGACTCATTAACTTTTATAACATCTTCTTGCTCCAGAAAGTGACTGTAGCCGAGCCCCTACATAGACTTTCCGACAAAAAGGCTTCCTGGGTCTGGGGATGGTGTGAAGAATGAGCATTTCAACAAGTAAAAGACCTCTTAACTTCTGATGCTGTATTGATAGAATACAACGAGACTCTACCCTTAACGGTTACCTGTGACGCTTCACCATTCGGAGTGGGAGCCATTTTAAGCCATGTCCTGCCAAACGGTAATGAGGCACCTATTGCGTTCTTTTCGAGAACTTTGTCTAAAACTGAAAGGAACTATAGCCAACTTGATAAAGAGGCTCTCGCCATTGTATCCGCAATTAAACGTTTCCATGAATATGTGTATGGGAGACCCTTTGCCATAATTACAGACCACAAGCCGCTACTTGGCATTTTAGCGGGAAACAAACCAACTCCCCACATCTTATCACCAAGAATGACACGTTGGTCGGAGTTTTTAGCTGCATACAATTTCCAACTGCAACACTGCCCGGGGAAAGCCATTCCCCACGCTGACGCTTTGAGCTGCTCTCCACTACCAGACGTCATAAATGACCCAGCTCCAACCCTAGCCGTATTGCAAATCGAAACTCTTAAATCACCGCCGCTGACCGCTCGGGACATCGCCTCAGAAATGAAAAAGGACCCTTTTTTGGCATGAGTCCTCAGCTGGGTGGAACGGGGTTGGCCGGACAGCAAACCCAATGACACTTTCAGGCCGTTCAGGAATTGACAGACAGAACTATTCTCTCAAAAGGGCTGCATCTTGTGGGGAGACAGAGTCGTCATCCTGGAGAAATTGCAACATAAAGTTTTAAAAATGTTGCACGATGGACATCCAGGCATCGTGTGGATGAAGGCAATGGCAAGGAGTTATGAATGGTGGCCAGGTTTAGACAAGCAGATAGAGACCTGGGTGGCGACGTGCAGCAAGTGCCAGGAGACTCGCTCTGCTCCTCCAAAAACACCCCCAATTCAGTGGGAAATGCCTCGAGGTCCCTGGTCCCATATCCACATCGATTTTGCGGGACCCACAAGAGGACACACTTTCCTTCTAATCATGGATGCCTATTCTAACTGGCTCGAGGTCCACAAAATGAAAAGCAGCACCACGGAGGCGGTCATTAATAAACTGAATAAGCTATTCGCTACCCATGGATTGCTGGATGGCCTGGTCTCCGATAATGGCCCTCAATTCACTGCCCTGGCATTCGAACAGTATCTAGGAGACTGGGGCATCCGCCATGCCTTAACATCGCTAGCTCACCCTGCAGCCAACGGTAGGGCTGAGCAAATGGTTCAATTTGTAAAGAAGACCTTACACAAAATGGACCAGGGTGACATTGACGACAAGATAACCCAGATACTTCTCCTCCAACATATTACTCCAAGCAGCACCACAAACAGAACCCCAGCTGAACTCCTGATGGGCCGAAAACTTCGCTCACATCTCGATCGCCTCCACCCTGATTACACACCTGAACAACCCCTGGGATCCAGCAGCAAGTGTCCATCATTCCAGGAAGGCGACCCTGTTTTCGCGAAGAACTTCTCAGGTGACCCATTGTGGGTCTCCGCTACCATAACACAACTTACGGGACCCCAATCCTATCATCTACAAACTGCAGATGGCAAAATGTGGAAGCGCCACATAGACCAGCTTCGATCCAGACTAGCACCTACTCCCATCTCATCCCCTGAATCTCAAACTGGGGGGAGAAGGGACATCGAGGGGGCCGAAAAAGAAATAACAGATGACTTAACAATCGGAACCCAGCAGTCTGCACAACCAACCATGGGATACTCACCGCCAGAAGGAGAACTGAGCCAGGAGGTTGCCTCGCTGCGTGACAGCGCCGTGATGGAAACAGATTCAGGGAGACCAGATGATAGCATTGGCGAGAGCAGAGAGGACAGCCCAGAGCCATTCGACAAAACAGCAGGACCGTTTTTGCCACCCAGCTCAGCGGGCAGCCCACCAGAACCAGAGCCAGGACGGAAACCGGTGGAACAGCGCAGATCAAGCAGACAGGTGAAGCGACCTGCCTACTTATGAGAATACGTCACCTCACCCCTCAGACGGAACCTAGAGGGGAGGGGTGTTATGGACTAAGCCACTGCAGCAGTAACAACCCTAATAGCTTTACTTTAACAGCAGGCTCGTAATCCTGCACTTCTCATTGGCCCGTGAACAGCAAGTCACGGCCGATCTGATTGGCTGACAGCGGGTCTCTCTGATTGGACGCTTGTTAGAGCGGTAAACTCAAATCATTGGTTGTTTTGACAGCAGCCAGCTCTATAAAAGAGCTGCTGCTGCCCAAGTATTTTGCTCTGTTCTGAAGTCATTAATAAAGAGTTGAAGTCACAGTTCGATGTCTCATCTCTGTTCCTTGCGCCATGCTCATGACTTAACCGTTCCCATGGGCCATGTGGGCAGAGAAGCCTTGTGTTCCCCTGCAGCATGGATTAATTGCTTTGGGGGCTGCTCTGGGGGTGACATTTCTCTGTGAACCACCAAAATGTTCTCACGGTTGGCTACCGCTGCCTCAGATAACCTGGTTCCAAGCCATGAAGGGCTTTAAAGGTAACAACCAGCACCTTGAATTGCACCCCAAAGCAAATCAGCAACCAATGTTGCTCCCGCATGAGAGGTGATACATGTGCACATTGGGGTCTGTACAAAACCATGTGGGCTGCTGCATTTTGCCCTGGAACTTCTGGATGCTCTTCAAGGGCAGCCCCATGTAGAGTGCATTGCAATAGTCAAGACAGGAAGTGACTAGGACATTCTTTTGTTAGGAAACAACTTGTACAACACCTTCTAATTTACAGCAAATGTGATTAATGATAAATTTTGAGTCATTTGAGAGGTTTCAGACTGAAAGGGAAAAGAAACCTGCCTACGAAAGTTGTCCTTTGCTTTGATATTTTGAGAAAAATACAATCTTTTGAAACCAGCATTGCTGTAAATGCCTTTTTCAAGGAGCAGAACTCAAAGAGTGTTGCATATTTCCTACAAATAGGAACATCTTGATATCTGGATGTTGGTGATGACCTCAGTTTCACTGGAGGTTTTCACTGAGAAGCCAGACAGCCATTGGCCATGGATACCTTAAGTTGGGTTTCTGAAATGAGCAAAAGTTACAGACAACAGATAATCAGAGTTGGAAGGGACCTTGTAGGTTACCTAGTCCAACCCCCCCCCCAAGTGAGTGACCCTACACCAGGGGTGGGCAAACTTTTTGGCTCAGGGGCCTCATTGACTTTTAAAATTTGACAGACGGGCCGGGTCAGCACAAGATTTTTTGGGAATCATCCCCACCCTTTCCCCCTTCTCCTCCTCCATCCCCTCCCCTCAGAGGCCCCCTGAGTCAGGAGTTGCTACCACCGCCGCAGTTCTGCCCGGCTCCAGTCCTGCGTTGCCTCAGGAAGAGAAAGGCAAAAAGGAAGAGCCGCGGCGGCGGTGGTTTGCAACGGCAGCAGAGGCACCGGAGGCTGAGGCTCAGGCTCAGTAGCTCCTGGTTTTGCCTTTCCCTTCCCAAGGTAATGCGGGACTGGAGCCGCACGGAGCTGCTCCAGCGGTAGCAACTCCTGACAGCCCCAGCCGGACACCTGAGCGGAGCCTGGGTGGAACTGCCTGTTGCTGCTGCGGGCGCTGCTGTGGGCATCTGGCTGCCCAAGTAAAGAACTGCACCAGCTCAGGGCAACTGTGAGGAGCAAGAGGGGAAGCCAAGGTGCTCATTTCATAGCAGTCAACTTCGCTCTCTTTTGCTCCAGTTAGGTGCTCCCGGCATGCACAAGGATCATGAAGGGAGACAAACACCGCACGGATGCATTTTAAAAGTCAGAGAACTTTGCCCAAGACTTCTCATATATTCAGGGGCTACACTTCTCCCAATGATGAGTTGGTGGCAATCTAACAATATGTCTTCCAGCTCTTAAAGATTAACTTTAAGAGCGCCCCCATGGAAGAAGCCAAGAACGAGAACAAACGTAGAGGCGGTGGGGGCAACAAGGGCATGTGATGGGTCCCTCCACGGTCCCCTCCCAGGTGACAGCCAGGGCTTTGGCACCTACTTTTTTCCTGAGAGGTGCAGTGTCTGCCTCCCTTCATACTCCTTGTGGAGGGACACACATGCCCCGTCACTCTTGCCGCCACTACGTTTACTCGGTTTCTTCCATGGGGGCAATCTTAGTTAAAGTCGACCTTTAAGTGGTCCCAGAACATCCGCCCACCTGCCCGGCACCTGCCCTCCCGGAGCATGCTTTCTTCCTTCTCCTGGAGAATGTGCCTCTTCCAGCCTGGCTTGGCCCGGCCAGCCAGCAGGTGACCACATGTCCTGGGGCTTGTTGCGAGATGCCTGCAGCATGCTCTGTTCTATGTGCCAGGCCCAGCAAATCCGAGCAGCCAGCGCATAGAACAGGGTGGTGCTGGACCATTGGAGAAGCGGAGCAAAGCCGGAGATTAGTAGCTGCCTCTTTCAGCACAGAAAGCTTCCCCCAACCAGCCGGTTGGTCTCCTCCTCAGCCATACAGAACAAACAGGCAGAGAAGGAGGAGAGCAGCTGGTCAGTTGGGGGAGGCTTCTTGTGCTGCGAAAGAGGTGGCTAATGATCTCCAGCTCTACTCTGCTTCTCCAACATCCGGGGATGCCCTGTTCTTTTTTTTTTTTTTTTAAACAAATTTTATTAATTTTACAGAAAACACAATACACAAACATACAAAACACAAAACATAAACAAAACTAAAAGATCTTTTCTGAAGGTTGTCTGATCCCGGGTTAAAACTCTTCACACAGACACAAATTCAAACATCATATTCACTTTGTATATCCTTCCATATCTTATTATCATTTTCTTTTTTTATAAATATATATAAACCATTTTTATCAATTTTATAAAAACAATGCACAAAAAATCAAGGCATAACAGCTTATAAATTCTTTTCTAGGAAAAAATAATAATAAAAAACCAATAGAACATAACAATTCCAAATTATAGTATCAATACTTTATCTATTTAACTTCATATCTTATCCCTACTTCTCCTTTTCATCCAAATTATTTCTTGTTAATTAAAATTTTATTGCCTTTTATCAATATACAAAATCCAAAAAAAAAAAACCATAACAAAACCTTTATATATCCTTTCATATCTTATGACCATTTTCAATAACATTCTTTGTCTGTTCTATTTCCAACTATCCATTCATCTTTTTTCTTTTACTATACTTCTCCTATACACCAATTGGAGTAACGTCTATAACTCATTACCCTAACTTAAAAGTACTTCGTATAACAATTTTTCTTGGGATTCTGTTTAAAAGATTCTAAAATTACATAATAAATTTTATACTCTAAATACACATATAAAAACACAATCTTATGTACCCTCCAGAATCCCTCTTTTATCCTAAATTAAATTCACCCATTGTCTCTAAATAAACTTTTTTTCTTTAGATCTTGCTTCCCCCCATTGAGGCTTCTCCTCCCCCCCTTTCTCTCTTGTTTATTCTTCTCCTTGCCCTTTTTACCCCTTTGTTTTTCCTCCTCCCTTTTCTTACTCCTTTTCCTTTGCTTTCTAACCTTGCCTCCACCTTTTCGCTCATTTTTCTCTTCTTTGGTTGTTTTTATAATTCTTAAAATCCCCTTTTTCTTATCCTTTTTCTCCTCCTCTCCGGAAAGGACCCATTGTTCATCAAAGATGGCTTCTTCTTCCTCTTCTTCCTTGTCCCAGTCCTTCTGCTGCGTAATCAACTTTTCATAAGTACATAACGCCATTTCTAAAAATTGAAACAAAGCGCCCAAAGTATCTTCCTTTTTATATTTTTGATATTCAGCCTTTAGTTCATCCACAAGCGATGCCATTATGAAAAGAGAAACTTTTCCCAAAACAACCACAAGTATTTTTAATCAAAAACAATTAAAAAAAAAGTTCCAAAAGTTAATACTTTTCTTCCTTCTTCTCTTTCTCTTTCTGGGGTTAATGTTTAATCAAAGAGGTCCAATTACCATATATCTTTCTTTGGGATTCTAGGCAATCTTCTCCTTTTTCAGCTTCTGCTCCAATTTTTTCTCCTCTCCCTTCCCACTTGCAATATCAATTTTAAATAATCAGAAATCCATACCTCCAACAAGGGTTTTCCAATTTCTTAAATTTTTCAATGTCCAAAAATCCTTTTGTCCCTTAGCTTCAACTCTCAAAGCAATTCACTTTCAATGTCCAATATATCCAAACATTTCTGCTGTTTCCATGGGGTGGGAGAGTGAAGAAAAAAAAAAAAGTTCCCTTTAACAGCTTCTCCGCCGCTTTCGCTCTTCTTAGGGATACAATGTATCCTCCAGCAATTCAAACAGCTCAGTTCCAGGCAATTTAAAGGATGTTACTTGACCCAGCTCAGACATCACTTTCACTCTTCTCCTCCAGCGCAATCTTACCCGGTTGCTGGCTTCTTCGTGGCGGCTATTGCTGACCGCCGCTCCACCGCCTTGGGAAAAAGGGGTTTTTCCGGCGAAGGGGGGGGGGGTCTGCGACACCCCCACCCCCCTATCCGACTCCCCTCTCTCTTCAGCTGTCCCTACAGGGCAGCCATATCCCCCTGACCCATCTGGATCGGGGGTACCTCGACGGCTAGCACAGCAGGAATCATGAGCTGTCGCGAATTCCTGCTGCCCCGAAGCCACGCGAAACCGGAAACCCGGGGATGCCCTGTTCTATGTGTCAGGCCCAGCAAGTCCGAGCAGCCGGCACATAGAATAGGGTGGTGCCAGACCATTGGAGAAGAAGAGCAAAGCCGGAGATTAGTAGCTGCCTTTTTTGGTGCAGAAAGCTTCCCCCAACCAGCCGGCTGGTCTCCTCCTTCTCTGCCTGTTTGTTCTGTATGGCCGAGGAGGAGGAGACCAGCCGAGAAGCACGCTGCCAGGCAGGGGCCATGCGGTGCAGGGCAAGATGCCACTGCCCGGCCCTGGCGAGAGAAAGCAGTGGGTGTTCCCCAGGCGGTGACCTTGGCCCCACCACCAGGGAAGCGGCTGCCCAGCTCCTTGTTGTGTGTGTGATTTTTTTGGTGTGCGGTGTGGGGTCTCTTTTGGCCAGCCCCAATTTTTTTTTCAGAGGGGAATAGTTTTTTTTTCAGAGGCGGGCCGTATTAAAATGATTAACGGGCCAGATGTGGCCCGCAGGCCGTAGTTTGCCCACCCCTGCCCTGTACCATTTCTGACAAATGGCAGTCCAATCTTTTCTTGAAAATCTTAACTGATGGCGCTCCCACAACTTCCGAGGGCAAGCTGTTCCATTGGTTGATTGTTCTCACTGTCAGAAAGTTTCTCCTTATTTCCAGGTTAAATCTCTCCTTGTTCAGTTTCCATCCATTATTCCTTGTCTGGTTTTCGGGTTCAACATTAAGGTCTAAATGGTCTCTTCCAATTCTACAATAAGAGTTAAAAGGCCATATGGATTCCAGAAGGCAGCTATTACTTTGAAAATAATACCTTTTAAAAAAAATATTTAGCGTGCATACCTTTTATTGGCTAAGTTCCTCCTTTGTTTGTTAAAATTATTCTAATCAAAGGAATGTTGAACTCTGGCAAAATGAGTCTCCCTTGAGAACTCCAAGTACAACAAGGGTAAGGTTACATGGACAAAGTGTTGATCCTCTTAAATATTTTTATTGAAAAAAATGAAAAGGCAAATGAGATGAAAAATGAAAAGACAAGTAAGATAGAAAGAGAACATTCGGTTATATCTATCAACTACTTTACCTTACTAAGATAGACACGCATATTATTTCCAGGCAGCATGTTGTGGATACTCAAAACCAGAGCATGAAGAACAGAAAGAACTTTTCTCAAGTGCCTTTATTTCCATATATTTGTTAATTGTGATTGTTAATAGTAAATTTATGTAAGCCTGAATTCTTCTACCTGGGAAATGTTGGCTTGAATTCTGATACTGTAGTTGCAACAAATCTAAAAAGAACTAAACTGGGAAAAGCTGAACTAATTATTTCTTGCAGCAAAACTAAACCTGAGGCCAGTACTGTAACTGGTGTGCCACGTGTTAAGTTTGAGAATGGGTGAGGAGGTATGGAGACAAGCCTCTGAACGGTGAACTTCAGCTCTTTATTTACATAGTGACTTCTCAATAAAACAACAGTAACCCTCGCCTTATATAGGCAACCCTTGTAACATTTTTACCAATAACAGGCTAGGAACGCTAGCTTTTATGACCAATAGGAACTCTCTGTTAAGGGCCAATCAGATTCCCCGGAACAGGCCAATCCGGTATGGCCGCTTAACAGCCAATCAGAAGTGCAGGGCCAGAACCCCGCACCTACTCCAAGCTCACACTTTATTACTTATATACATACACAACACCACGACTGTATCAAAAGCTACTTAAAACATTATGTTTATTCCCGTTTTGTAATAGTCCTAGTTTATAATAGTCACAGTCACATAATCTCACCTCTAAATATGGAACTTCAGACATGTTTCCAATAAACATGGACATTTTAGGATATCATTTTAGAGTTCGTGCAGTTATGGCAGTTTTCTAGTGCAATCTGAAGGTAACTCTAACTCTGATTAGATTTTCCAGAGATAACTAGCCAATTAGTTAATTATTAATTAACCAGCCTTTGCTTAAATACCTCCAGATCTTTCACCATGTGTATTATCCTCCTCTGATGCTATCTAATATGTTAATGTTATAATTAACATGGAGTATGCAGAACTGAGTTAAAAACTTCAGCTATACACTGGGCAGTGCAGAATAAAATGGAATCATTTCTTCTTGGGATCTGGCCACTATCTTTCTATTAATATCTCCTCAAATTATCTTAATGTTACTGGCTCACATTAATCATATATATTTTAGATTTCATTAATCTTTATTTTTAATCTTTATTTTTAATCTTTATTTTTATTTTTTTCAATGCATTTTTATACAGTATAAGCCTTGTTTTTATTGTGAATTTTATGCCTTCCAGAGTCATTCTTCATGAGGTTGGCAGCTATAGAAATTGAATTAATTAATAAATAAAAATCTTGCATTCAACTATTATTTAGTTTCATTTATAAACAATGGCCATGAATATAACCATAAATTGATCTCAACTGAATTATATTAGTTTACTTTAATTTATATAATTCTGTTTTAAAGATGCCACGTTTAAAGAAGTGTTGCTCAATTAGTGATCAACATTAATCAAAGTAATATAGCATCTCCAGTGTGATACTGAATGAATGGATACTTCACCTCGTTACATGACTGACACCGAAGGCTGTGACTGGAGGAATGAAAACACAGCCTGTTTGGAGCCACCCATTTTATAATTTGAAAATTTGGTCATCATGACAAAAAAAGTAATTGTGACAAAAAAACAAACAACTTTACATTTCTGTTGAAATAAGGTATTATCCCATAACTGTTACCTAAAAGCAATCAATACAATGTCCTATAATGAACTAGAAGCTCATTAATATGAGACATTTGCAATAGCATTGCAAACCATTTTAAAAAATGATTTGATTTTACCAGGGCTCAAGTTCTTTGAAATGCTTTGAGATCATATACTTCTGTAAAGCATTAAGCTGTCTGCAGTGTAAAATTGTCCAAGAGATTACATTGGCAGGCCAACTCTGTAGTGTTTTTAAGGCATTATTATGTTTCTGAATTAATGTCAGCAGAAGCCCTTAAGATGCTTATGAGATTAGTTCTGTGAGGAGTCTAAGTAAGTGCCACATATTATTTCACAAGTTCATTTGGTGAACCAAGTCCCTTTGCTAACTAAGCATTTGTATATTTAAAAAATACAAGTAACAATCATTATTCTTTATGTCCTTGCATTATTGTAATCATCTCTTTGTTATGGCCTAGTAAGGAAATAGCAAGAAAGTCTTGTTCAGTTAAAATATCCAATAGGTGGGGATGGAAAGGCATTTACAAAAATTCAGTGTCTGCACACCACAGCTATCCTGCTTGTATGTTGCTATAAAGGTGAAAATGAGTTTTTGCTTCTTAAAAGCTAGCAACATTTGTGTGGCATATAGTCCAAAAGAGACATGAACAAAATTTCTGAATTTTAGTGATATATAGCATATAGGAGTAATGATTGGGAAGAAGTAGTAAGGTCAAAGGGAAATGAAGAGAAGAAAGTAGAGACCAATGATGGTAATGGAATATAATAACTATATAATTATATTACATTTAGTCATCATTGCAGTAACAGCACCCAGCATATTATTTATTACCAGTTTATTTCAATTAAAATGTATTAATCTCCCATTGCAGGTGCTTTCCATATTCCATTTCCTTCTGATCCCACTGTTTATTCCTTATGCAGACACTTTGAGTGGTTAACAGTGTTGTGAATGCATAATACCAATAAAGTTATCATTGAGCTTGAAGTCTAGTGCAGGGTTCTGGCCCTGCACTTCTGATTGGCTGTTGATGGCCCGATCAGATTGGCCCGTTTGGAAGCATCCGATTGGCCACTAACAGACCATTCCTATTGGTTAAACGGAGCTAGCACTCCAGGTTCGCTATTGGTTAAGTAGTTAATGAGTTGCCTATATAAGTAAGGCTTGAGCAGCCTTTGAGCTGAGCTGTCACAATATGTAAATAAAGAGTTTGAAGTTCACTGTTTCTACTGGCTCGTCTCCATCTTTCGCACCGATGCTCCAGACTTAACACTGGTGACAAGGATGGGATTGGATGACATCAGAGCCAACTAAGCACATGACGGAAGCGCACAACGGCAGAACCATGTCCGGCGGTGCAATACCACCCGCTCCATTCGATCCAGCCAAGAAAACCGGGAGTCTTACATGGATCGTTTCCAAATGTTTCTAGAAAGAAATAATCTGAAGGATGCAACGGCCGGAAAGAAGCGGGCAGTATTCCTGACGTACTGCGGCCCAACGGTTTTTAAGATGGCTAAGGCATTAGCGAAACCAGCTGAGGTGAAGGCCATGGACTGGGACGTCCTTGAACCGCTACTAAGGGCCCACTATGCACCCACCGTTCCAACGCTTGTAAGACGACACAAGTTCTATCAACGGAACCAGCGGAAGGGAGAAAGCGTCACTGATTTCGTTGCAGACCTCCGGAACTTGGGAGGCCTTTGCGATTTCGCCAACCTGGAAGAGGCTTGAGAGACAGAGTAGTCCTAGGACTAGACGCTCTAAACGTGCAGAGCAAGATAATGGCAAAGGGCGACATCACCCTTAAGGACGCCATAGCTGAAGCTACAGCAGCTGAGGCAACCAAGAAGTCGGCTGCTCAACTACGCCAAATTCGCACTCCAAACCACCAACCGGACGGTGAAATTTCACCCAATGCAGAACGGCGACATTCTACGGCCCATCATGAGGACCTCTCTTCATCGTCAGACAGCAATGAAGAAGAGGTCCATCGCCTATGGACCGATCGGGACCGACACCTAAAGTCCCAACAACCCTGTGCTGGCTGCGGGGCCAACCACTTTCGTGCTGACTGCAAATTCCACGACGCACTCTGCCATGAGTGCAGGAAACGAGGCCACATCGGGCAGGTCTGCAGAAGCCTCCTCGGACCCAGCCAGACCTTGAAAGGAACCAATCTCAGCGAAAGGAACCAATCTCAGTTTCCTACGGAAACCAACCCGTGAATCGTCTAGCGAGACGAGAAGAGGCTCACCAAAAACTCACTATTGGCCATGCCTCTTCATTAGACGCTCAGAAAATTCGGGTCAACGTGAACATTGAAAATCACCCCTGCCCAATGGAAGTAGACTCGGGATCGTCCCTCTCGATGGTCTCATGGAAGACCCTCAAGCAACTCATCCCCACGATCCGACGTCAAGACCTACAATTTCAACGGCTCATCCTAAAAGATTACCAGGGGAACCAAATTCCAGTTGCAGGATCCAGCTGAGTCCGGGTTGCATTCAAGAACCGCACGGCGTACTTACCCCTGACGGTGATCGATAAGGACCAGCCTAGCCTGTTGGGCCTACAGTGGTTCGCACCACTTGGCATTGAAGTGGCAGGCATTAATCGAATCGGCGGCAGTGACTGGGAGGAAGACCTCGCCCGTGAATTCAAGGATGTCTTCGAGGAAAAGCTAGGCGAGTACAAGGGGACCTCGATATCCTTTAGTCTTAATCCAAAGATAGCGCCCATCTGCCTCAAGTCTCGTCGAGTTCCGTTTGCTCTAAAACTAAAAATCGACGAGCAGCTAGATAAGTTGATTGCCCAGGGAGTTTTAAAACCAACGGATCATTCCTCTTGGGAAACGCCGATAGTGACACCCATTAAGCCGGACGGCTCCATTAGAATTTGCGGGGACTACCGAGCCACCCTGAACCACGCCCTGCAACAGAACCCATATCCAGTGCCGGTAGTACAGCACCTCCTCCATTCCCTGGGGGGCAGAAAAGTCTTCGCTAAACTAGACTTAGCTCAGGCCTACCAGCAAATGCCGGTTGACGAAACAACGGCACAGGCACAGACTATCGTAACACACCGTGGCGCATTTAAGTGTACGAGGTTTCAATTCGGAGTCAGTGTAGCCCCAGGAATTTTTCAGAGCCTAATGGAGAGACTATTGCAAGGGATCAAGGGCGTTGTCCCCTATTTCAATGATGTGCTTATTGCTGCCCCCACTCAAAAAATTTTGCGGGAGCGTCTAAGATTAGTATTACAAAAATTTCAGGAAGCAGGCCTGAAAGTTAAAAAAAATAAATGCAAAATGTGTACCGATCGTGTTGAATTCTTAGGGTACCTAATTGACAGTCAGGGTATTCATCCTACTGATAGTAAATTAAGAGCAATAAAGAACGCTCCCAGACCCCAGAACAAGGCCGACCTCCAGGCGTTCCTAGGCCTCATCAACTTCTATAATGTTTTCTTGCCGCACAAAGCTACTGTCACTGAACTGCTACATCGTCTTTTAGACAAAAAAGCAAACTGGGTCTGGGGTCACAAAGAAGAGCAGGCGTTCCGTAATGTAAAAAAACTACTGACTTCAGACGCCGTGCTTATGCAGTACAATGAGACGTTGCCAATAAACATAACCTGTGATGCATCGCCTTTTGGAGTGGGCACCATTTTGAGTCACGGGTTACCTAACGGTAACGAAGTCCCTGTTGCTTACTTTTCAAAGACGCTCTCAAAAACCGAGCGAAATTACAGCCAAATTGATAAGGAAGCCTTGGCGATTGTATCAGCAGTTAAGAGGTTTCATGAATATGTGTACGGTCGGAATTTCACCATTGTAACTGACCACAAACCATTGTTGGAGATCATTGCTGGGGACAAACCAACTCCCTACATACTATCTCCCCAAATGACCTGCTGGTCAGAATTCTTGGCTGCCTACAATTATCGGCTATAATATCGTCCGGGGAAAGCCATTCCCCACGCCGATGCGCTGAGCTGTACACTGCTCCCTGAAACTATCAACGATCCTGCACCAACGATGACAGCTGCAGATCGAGACACTCCACACGCCGCCATTGACAGCCCGTGACATCGCGAGAGAAACAAAACGCGACCCCATCTTAGCGCGAGTCCTCACGTGGGTGGAACGCGGATGGCCATTGGACCAAGTACCAGATGACTTTGCACCATTCAAAAGTCGTCAAACAGAGTTGTTTTCGCAGAAGGGCTGTGTCATCTGGGGTGATAGAGTCGTTATCCCAGAACGACTCCAACAAACACTGCTAAGAACCTTGCACAATGGCCACCCTGAAAAAATGCACATGAAGGGCCTCGCACAAAGCTACGCATGGTGGCCAGGCATCAATAGACAAATCGAATCATGGGTTAAAACTTGCAAGAGATGCCAAGAAGTAAGCAATGCTTCACCAAAGGCAACCCCAACCGAATGGGAGATGCCGTGGGGACCCTGGTCCCGCATCCACCTAGATTTTGCTGTGCTGACCAAAGGCCACACATTCCTGCTAACTGTCGACGCCTACTCGAATTGGCTCGAGATTCACCGAATGAGCAGCACAACCACTGACGCAGTCATCAAAAGACTAGAAAGACTTTTTGCAACCCACGGATTACCAGACGTCCTGGTATCCGACAACGGGCCCCAATTTACCGCGCTACCTTTTGAGCAGTATTTGGCTGACTGGGGCATTCGACATGCACTCACTTCGCCTGTGCACCCTGCTGCAAACGGTAGGGCTGAGTGCATGGTTCAATTCGTCAAAAAGACTCTGCAAAAGATCGATTACCACAACATCGATGAAAAAATCAACGGGATCCTTTTCCTGCAGCACATTACACCTCACAGCGTCACCAACAAAACTCCCGCCGAACTGCTAATGGGATGGAAGCTCCACTCCCACCTCGACTGTCTACAACCAGCCTACGAACCCGAAAAGCCACTCGGATCCAGCAGCCGATGCCGTACCTTCCAGGTAGGCGATCTTGTATTCGCTAAAAACTTTTCGGATGGAAGCGACCATAATCCGCGTAACCAGCCTGAGATCATACCTCATTCAGTGCCCTAACGACAGACTTTGGAAGCGCCACATAGATCAGCTACGATCGCGGCTACCACCTCGCAATTCCGAACTCCCTTTTGATCAAACTGAGGGGGGGGAGATACAGAGGAAAGCGAATTATTATTCGAAGGAAACCCCTTCAAAGAGACTGATATTGGAACAGAAACGCAGGAACAGGAACTGGGACTGGAGTGAATGCACCTCAGGAAATGGCCAGTAATATTGATGACAACGAGAACGCGAACTCAGAACCAGAGGCACCCTTACCGCTAAACAACGATCTACCTCAGCAAGAGTGCAGCCAACAGACTGGCACCTTGCGAAAATCAAAAAGACTAATTAAACAACCGTCCTACCTTAAGGACTATGTAACCGTGCCCCGTGGGCAGAAGCCGGGGGAAAGGGGTGTTGTGAATGCATAATACCAATAAAGTTATCATTGAGCTTGAAGTCTAGTGCAGGGTTCTGGCCCTGCACTTCTGATTGGCTGTTGATGGCCCGATCGGATTGGCCCGTTTGGAGGCATCCGATTGGCCACTAGCAGACCATTCCTATTGGTTGAACGGAGCTAGCGCTCCAGGTTCGCTATTGGTTGAGTAGTTAATGAGTTGCCTATATAAGTAAGGCTTGAGCAGCCTTTGGACTGAGCTGTCACAATATGTAAATAAAGAGTTTGAAGTTCACTGTTTCTACTGGCTTGTCTCCATCTTTCGCACCCATGCTCCAGACTTAACAAACAGTGTTTTGCTGCCTACATTAGAGCAACTAAGGAAGCCTCCTATTGACCAAGTCAAGAGCCTAGAACAAAGGTATAAAACTTGCAGCCCATGGGCCAGAAGCATCAAGTTCTGGCCACCCTATCTCCCAGTTTAACAAAGGGGAGGAAAGTTGCAATACATCACGTGATGACAACATGTCATTGCGAGTTTGACACCCCTGGCCTAGAACATGAAGTACCTTTGTTATTTGGTATATATGGTAGAAAACCCACCAGTTTCCAATTAAAAAGGATCCATTTGCTACTGAGAATTGCAGCTGGCAAGGCTGAAGATTAATTAATAAACTGATTAATTTCCATTGATACTCTGCCACGATTAAAAAAAAATGACTCTGGGTAGACATGAATAGCTGGAGAATAGACTGAAGTGTTTGTAAACAGAGGCCAGTACAGCCAATTGGCCATTTTGAGAACCACATAAGAAATAAAGCAGTCCATTGGAAAAATGTTTATATAGCAACAGGTCTTCAGCCTTTTAGAAGCTGTTATCCATCATAATTTGGTGGTGTGTATCCACAGTATTTTACAGACCTGTCCAAAGATTTTAATCCCATGAGTGCTGTGAGTTCCTTTCTGTAGGAAAGTAGGGCCAACCTTTTAGAATTATCTTCTCATGACTGTCAACTTGTAAAGCATTCCTACACTTGTTTCCAAGTTGCCATAAGAAAGAGAGGGGAGGGAGGAAAGACTGGAGAAGCATATGGCAAATGAACTTAGAAGCATATTCCAACCTTATCTTAAAAAAGATTGTAGCTTAGCTACTGGAGCTTTTTCCCATGAAAAACTTTAATTGGAGAACATGATGGATCTTTGATTAGACAACTGAGGTGGCCATGTCTTTCTGCCTAATGATGGGGCTGGCCTTGACAGGCACACATGACTGTGTATGTGTATTTACATACACAGGTCATTTTATGCACTTGATGAAGTGAACCATAATCGCAAAATGTTATTTGACATATCTTTTTGTGGCTATATTTTACGTCAACAAATGCATGCAGTTTACTTCACCAAATATATCATTTCTGGGGCTTTTCTAGTATTCTTAATCACAGGGAGAGAGCATAATTTTCATATGAATATTAAAGCAGTATGCAAAGGACAGAGCCTGGTTCATCCATCTGCATACATTTTCATACGTGTTAAAAATAATAGTGGAATAGTACAGTAACTCGTAGGAAAATATTATTTAAATCTGTGAATAGTTTTTAAGAGTTATCCAAGTGATAATTCTAAGTACAAATATGAAGGCATCACAATCTATCAAAGAGGTCCAGGGCACATTGGATCAGCTATCTCAGAAGTGTCAAACTTGATTTCATTGAGAGCCACATCAGAGCTGTGTTTGACCTTGGCGGGATGAATGGGCATGGACAGGGTGGGCATGGACAGCTCGACATCACTCATGTTGGGGGCACCTGTGGTGGCTTGAGTGCTCTGCCTGTGAAAACGGGCTCCTGAGCTCTGTTTTTGGCTGTGACGGCCTCCTGCAACCTTCTGCCAGTGAAAATGGAGCGCAGGAGGGCCACCCTCCACTCTCCCGTGCTCCATTTTCGCTGGCAATGGCACCATGGGCTGGTCCTTTGCTATTTTCAGGGCAGTCCTGTGGGCCAGATCTAAACACCCCGCAGGCTGGATCCAGTCCCTGGGCCTTGAATTTGAAACTCCTGAGCTTTGTGCTACAGGATCTTTTTTAGGAGAGATGATAGGGACAGTTGCTCTGAGTCCAACAGGTAGAAGGGGCTGTAACTGAAAATATGATTCACTATTTAAAATTACCATATAGTCTGATAATTCTCATTAGGGGAAATTAAAATAACCAGATAAATATAATGTGGAGCATTTTCTGCATTTTGGAATTCCCACCCATTCACATTTACAGCACAAGTCCTCTTTCTCCAATGGTCTAAAAAAAAATTAAGAAATAGGTAACCTTGGTAGGTAGATAGCATATAGTTTTGGGGGAGAGGGAGTTCAAACCAATGTTCTATCTGAGACATTTCAGAGGTGGTATTCCTGAGATCTGCTGGTGGTTTGTTTGATGTATTGCAAACAGTATGAGAACATAGAAAGTATTTAGAAGCTTTTTAAATAGCCATCTGTATGAAATATGGAGTGGATGGATGACTAATCTCTCAGATCTGTGAAAGTAGAATTTTATGAAGTCTTGCAGATGGTATTTTAAATCCATTTGATTGGTTGCTTATTGTACACTTAGTTCAGCACATGTGTTGCTCCATTTTCCATTCAATACAGTATGTTCCCCCAACTGACTAGTAAGCTACGATAAGTAACTAAAGGAAGGTGCATGTTGTGCTTCAACCAGTGCATGGGATGTTCCACATAAAAAGTTGCAGACTGCATTCTCAGACTACATAAACCTCTGCCCAGCAGTTCTAACAGGTTTTCTGCCTCTTTTCTTCAAGACAGACAATATATATTCCATATGCTCTGAACAGCCATTGTATAAACATGGAATCCCTACACTGTCTTACTCAATTATAACATTAAAAAAAAATGCACGCACAAAACTCAGCTTGTATTTCATTTGATTTTAGAAAACATTCTTAATTTTATGAAGCAGAGAAAAAGTTAAGCAGAGCCTGCCAACATCCCAAACAATAGAAAATGGCTTTTCTAAACTTCCAACAGTCAGCAGGAGTAGAGATTTAGCAACTTTCACATTTTTAACTGTGATTCCTTGCACAGATTCCATCCCTTTTCAGCTTCCCCTTTCTTTGCTTCAGGTTACTTCAGGCCTTGTTAAGAAATGCTGCTCCACTGATTTAAACATTCAGGAACAAAAATCTCCCCACCAGCTTTTCTGAGGTTTGAGGTCTTAAAGTGTATTGGTCTACAACTCTCAGATTCATATCCAGTACAGATTATAAATTAGAAGTTATATTTCAAGACTGAATTATTCAATTCACCATAGAATGCTGTTTAGGGAAGCTGATACATGTCCATACAAAGAACAATATCTTCATTTTGGGGGAATGGTGGGGGATTTAGTTCTTTCTCCAGTCAGTTCAACTGTCTTAAGTGATATCTTAAGGACATCTTTTTCTGCATAGCATAGTAAATATTGTAATTTCTATCCATAGAAATGAAGCAGAGGACTGATTTCTGGGGATAGCAATAGTAAACTGAAGATGACTATTTTTGAGGATCTTACAATCTTGTGTTCCGTTCCCCCCCCCCCAAAAGGAGCTGGTGAATGATTGGTTCCTCACAACTCCTCTGAAGATCAACGACAGGACAAGGATCATTCACAAATTTGCTCCATACAGAACCTCCTTGCAAAAAGATCATATAATAAGGATCTCCAATGGGTTTGAGAGCTGTAAGAGCCAGGAGGGGAATCAACCTGCCTAGGCTGTTGTTATGAACTAATAAAACGCTTAAATAAAGTTTTATCAAACCTTTAGAATAAGCAGGGTTCTAAACCTGCACTTCTGATTGGCCGATAATAGTGATATCGGATTGGTCCGTTCAGGAGAATCTGATTGGCTGTTAACGAGCCACTCTCATTGGTTAAAGGGGTTAACACTCCACATTTCTCATTGGTTACTAGATCAGCAGCCGGCCCTATAAAAGGGCTGCTGCTGGCCCAGGTTTTTGCTCTGTTCAGAATGACTAATAAAGAGTTGAAATTCACTGTTCACTGTCTTGTCTCCGTTAATTGAGCCCATGCGCAGAACTTAACAGCTGTGATTTGGCATCTTCAAAGGGACTCTACTATTCTACTTCCTCTTTTAACTACTTTAGGAGCTGCTTACTATTGATCTAGGTATTAAGGACCTTCAAAAGAATAAGTTTTATTCAGGGGTGTGATTCAACTGGTATAACAACCGGTTTGATGAACGTGTGCTTTGCACATGTATATGTGCCAAACACACACTCTGTGCACATGCTCTGCATTTAAAAAAGCTAATACTGTTCTGTACCTTCATTTGAATTCTTGAAATCCCTGCGCTTTGATTGGCCAAAGCACGGGGCGATTGGATTGGCTAGGCGAGCCGCGCCGATTGGCTCGCTGAGAATCTCTCGCGATTGGTAGATTTGAATCACGGGAGATTCAAAGCGGTGCCATTGGCCGCGGCCGCCGTGGCTTGGGAATAAAAAGCCGCAAAGTTTTTCTAAGAGCCAGTTCGGTTCCTGACTGCAATAAAGAGCTTGATACAAAGTCACCGACTCCTGGCTTCCTTCCACGCGGACTTAACACTGGCGACGAAGGTTGGATTCTTATCCTGAACCGAAGCACGTGTCCGACGGAAGCCAGCCAAGCGATGAGATGGCCAGGATCGCACCACCAACCCCCTTCAACCCCGCCAGCAAGGACTGAGAATCTTACACGGACAGATTCCACATGTTCCTCGAATGCAACGATCTGAAGGATGCCATGGGACCGAAGAAACGAGCCATCTTCCTAACACACTGCGGGCCCGCAGTGTTTAAGATGGCAAAAGCGCTAGCCAAGCCGGCCGATGTTACCGCGATGGATTGGGCGGACCTCGAGCCATTACTCCGGAAACACCACACTCCAGCCGTACCCATTCTCATCCAATGACACGAATTTTATCGGAGGGACCAGCGGTCGAGCGAGATTTTCAGTGATTTCGTTGCAGAGCTGCGGCGCCTCAGAGGACTATGTGAGTTCTCCAATATGAACGAGGCCCTGCGGGACTGAATCATGCTCGGCCTTTGGGACCCCGTTCTCCAAAGTCGGTTGATGGCTAAGGGCAACATCGCTCTCACCGATGCCATTTCCGAAGCCGCAGCAGCCGAAGCAACCCGACAATCAGCAGACCGCATGTGTAGACCAAACACCGGGGACCGCACCGCAAACAACAACCCTGCAAGGTCGACCGAGGCCCGACCTGAAATTACCACCCACCAGGGCGAACTCCACTCCACCTCGGGCACGTCAGATGAGGAGGAAGACATCCACCGTCTCCAGGCAGGCCGTGACCTGCGCAGCCGACGGAGTCGTAAGTCGAGGACCGCGTATGCCGGTTGCAGAGGTGACCACCCCAGATCCGAATGCCAGTTCTTTGACTCCGTTTGCCGGCACTGCGACAAAAAAGGCCACATAGCCCGCGTCTGCCGCCTCAAGAAAACCCACAGCCCCAGACGATGGGACCCGAGCAAGCGGAAACAAGAGAGCCCACCCCCCAGGACCAGAGACCGCCCAGCAGACAACCGTTGGGAACGGAACGGACGAGCCCAACGAGGGGGCGAGAGCCGGCGGAGAGAAGAGAAACATCAGACGGTCACCATTGGCCACGCAACTACCACAGACGCCAGAAAGGTCTACGTGGAGGTAGGCATCGAAGGCGAACCCTGTAAAATGGAGGTGGACTCTGGGTCCTACCTCTCAATGGTAGCATGGCAAGAAATTAAACGCTTGGTGCCTACCATCCAGAGGAGGGAACTAGAAAACCAGAGACTAATCCTCAAAGACTACCAGGGAAACCGCATCCCTCTAGTCAGAACAGGAAAATTCACAGTGACATACAAGGGGCACACCAAAAGACTTCCCCTGACCATCGTCGATCGAGACCGACCTACCCTGCTGGGACTTCAATGGTTTGCACCGCTAGGCATCGCAGTCACGGGCATCAACCACATCGCCGAAGCTGACTGGGAGCAGCAACTGGCCCGGGACTTCCAAGAAGTGTTCAATGGCACCCTAGGCAAGTACCGAGGGCCCCCTATATCCTTCAGCCTAGACCCAAACATTCCCCCGAAATGCCTAAAACCAAGGCGGGTACCTTTCGCACTCAAACCGAAAACCGACGAGCAAATTGACAAGCTTGTCAAGTAAGGGGTCTTACAACCCATAGACCACGCCCGGTGGAAGACCCTCATAGTCACCCCAATCAAGCCTGATGGATCAGTGAGAATCTGCGGGGACTATAAGGCCACGCTAAATGGCGCCTTGCAGCAAAGCGCTTACCCCGTCCCCATAGTGCAGCATCTCCTACACTCACTGGAAGGGGGCAAAGTTTTCACGAAACTCAACCTGGCCCAAGCATACCAGCAACTGCCAGTCGACGAGGAAACTGCAGAGGCACAAACCATAGTCACCCACCGGGGAGCCTTTAGATGCAACCGCCTCCAATTTGGAGTCAGCGTGGTGCCTGGAATTTTCCAGAGCCTCATGGAAAGACTCTTACAAGGCATCAAGGGGGTGGTACCATACTTCGACGATGTACTAGTATCGGCAACCAACTGAACTAGAGAGTCGCCTAAGGGAGGTGCTAACAAGATTCAAAGAAACTGGGCTTAAAGTGAAGAGGGAAAAATGCCAGCTGTACACAGAGCGGGTCAAATTCCTAGGATACCTCCTAGACCGACACGGCATTCACCCCACCGACAAAAAAATTAAAGACATCAAGGAAGCCCCCACACCCAGGTCAAAAACAGAACTGCAGGCATTTCTGGGGCTACTTAACTTTTATAATGTCTTCCTGCCCCAAAAGGTGACCGCGGCGGAGCCTTTGCATAGGCTTTTGGACAAGGCGGCTACCTGGACTTGGGGGAAACGCGAGGAAGCCGCCTTCAGGAAAACCAAGGACCTGCTCACTTCGGATGCCATCCTCATCCAGTATAACGAGACCCTACCACTAGCCATCACATGTGACGCATCACCCTTCGGTGTCAGCGCTGTCCTCAGCCACACTCTCCCCGATGGAAAAGAAGCACCCATCGCGTTCTTTTCAAGGACCCTCACCAAACTGGAGCGGAACTACAGCCAGCTGGACAAAGAAGCTTTGGCTAGCGTCGCCGCAGTGAAAAGGTTTCACGAGTACCTCTTCGGCCGGACATTTACCATCATCACCAACCACAAACCACTGCTGGGAATACTCGCAGGGAACAGGGCCACCCCGAACATTCTGTCACCCCAAATGACAAGGTAGTCCGAATTCCTGGCCGCCTACAACTACGGGCTCACACACTGACCCGGTAAGACTATCTCCCATGCAGATGCCTTAAGCCGCTCACCATTACCCGAACCAGACACTGACCCAGCACCCACGATGACCACCCTCAGCATAGAGTCTCTACCCAACCTACCCATAACCACATCAGACATTGCCCGAGAAACTAATAAAGACAAACGTCTGGTGCGGGTTTTGCATTGGGTAGAGAAAGGGTGGCCGGAAAAGGACAATGACAAGACTTTCAGGACATTCCGGAACCGGCAAACAGAACTCTCATTACTAAAAGGGTGTATACTATGGGGGGATAGGGTGGTCATCCCGGGAAAACTACAAGGGAAGATTTTGGAACTGTTACACGAGGGGCACCCGGGCATCATTAGAACGAAAGCCCTGGCCAGAAGTTACGCTTGGTGGCCAGGGATGGACAAACAGATCGAGGCCTGGGTAGCAAGGTGTCAACGATGCCAGGAAACTAGACCAAGTCCACCCACAGCACCCATCCTAGAGTGGGAAACCCCCAGGGGACCTTGGTCTAGAATCCACATAGATTTTGCCGGGCCCACAAAAGGACACACTTTCTTAATAACCGTAGATGCTTACTCCAAATGGCTGGAGGTAAGCAACATGAGAACAACCACCACGGAAGCCGTGACCAAAAAACTCTGCAAACTCTTCACAACACACGGCCTCCCGGACGTCCTCATGTCCGACAACGGGCCCCAATTCACCTCGCTAGAATTCGAAAAATTCATAGCGGAAAGGGGCATACGACACGCACTGACAGCCCCGGTGCATCCGGCGGCGAATGGTAGGGTGGAACGGATGGTTCAATTCACTAAAAAAACCATCCAGAAAATAGACCACGGGGAGATCCAGGACAAAATAAATAAATTACTTTTCATACAGCACATAACCCCGAACACCACAACAAATAAAAGCCCGGCAGAACTGCTAATGGGGAGGAAAATAAGGTCCCCACTCGATAGACTACACCCCACTTACAACCCAGAGAAACCCCCAGACTCCACCAGCAAACACCGAACCTTCGCACCAGGCGACGCCGTCTACGCGAAGAACCTAAACGGAGACCCATTATGGGTACCAGCAGTCATAACACAGCTAACAGGCCCACACTCTTACCGGCTACAAACAACCGACGGATGAGCGTGGAAACGCCACATCGATCAGTTAAGATCGAGGATGGCCACACAAGACACCACCGACACGCAACCAAACAAAACCAACCCCCTCAGCACAAACCAAGAGGGGAGGGGATACCCTGGGAACCAAAACCCAGAAAAAAGAAACCAGCCATACTCACCTGCAAGCAGCCAGCACGAAACCTCACCAGGAAGAGACAGCCAGGCCAGCTCAACCAACCTGGGAAGACCGAGCGGGAGCGGCGAAACCTGCAGCTCAATCAATCAGGGTAGCCCAGGAGGGAGCTGCGGAGAGCGGCCCGGCCAGACAGACCAGGCGGTTCCACGACAGAGTCCAGAGAAACAGAGACCCCGACCGAACCGGCCGGGATGCAACCTACGACTGACCTGCGCAGGTCCAGTAGGCAAAGACGGAGCCCCGCCTACCTACGGGACTACGCTACGTAGGACTGAACCAAGAGGGGAGGGGTGTTCTGTACCTTCATTTGAATTCTTGAGATCCCTGCGCTTTGATTGGCCAAAGCGCAGGGTGATCGGATTGGCTAGGCGAACCGCACCGATTGGCTCGCTGAGAATCTCCTGAGATTGGTAGATTCGAATCGCGGGAGATTCAAAGCGGTGCCATTGGCCATGGCCGCGGCGGCTTGGAAATAAAAAGCCGCAAAGTTTTCCTAAGAGCCAGTTTGGTTCCTGACTGCAATGAAGAGCTTGATACAAAGTCACCGACTCCTGGCTTCCTTCCACGCAGACTTAACAAATACTTACCTTCAACTGCAACCGAAGAAAACAGCTGAGGCATAGCAAACCACTCTGCTACACGAATCATCGGTTCTCTTACAAAAGGACATCAAGCACAGGAAAGAGCAGGGGTGGATGGGCAGGCCCACATACTTGTCGGAGCAAACCAGTTCGAAGCCAGCTAATTGTTGGAACAAGGGGTTCGCCCAAATTGGTCAGACCTGGGAGAATCCCACCCCTGGCTTTATTATACTGGAGAATCTTTTACTGAGGATAAAAGAAGTTCTAAGTTTAAGGACTATTTTTAAAAAAAAAGTTTTGGGAAAATAGAAAAAAGGAGATTAGAATGTTGGTTTGTTTTTTTTTTTTTTAAAGCTGAGGGGTTAGATCTACTTAAAAACACATTTCCTAAAATATTTTTAAAAATTTTAAAATAAAAGAATATATGAAGATTTTGAAATTAATTCTAAAAAATCATCCTGTTAAAAGTAAGTTGTTGAAAATTGTGAATTGGAAAGTAAATAGAAGATCAGAGATGACTTGAAGGTTGAGTATTGTAGAGGGAACCAGAGTTCAATTATAAAGAAGAAACCATTTACTATAATGGAGCAATATTATTTGACTATACAAGAAATGAAAGCTACCTGGGAACAATGTACAAATTACTTCCAAGATTATCTGATACTACAACAGGGGATATAGAAGAACAACAGATTTTATTGGATAAAACAGAAACTGAGGCTGATTTGAATGTGAATTTGGATTTTTAAAAATGCCAAATTACAAAAGCAACGTAAAAAGATGCCATGCACCCAGAAATTGAATTAAAAATGCCAAAATATAAGAATGATATGGAAAAAGATGTCATAAGGGGTTTACAAATGAAACCAACCGCTATCTCAATAATTAATAGGGACATACAAATAAATCAGAAGTGTCATTTGGAAAATCTTCTTATCTTGGATTTACAAAAGGTATGTGTTAGACTAATGAAGCTAAAGGAGGAGACAAAGAGAAAATGACAAGAAATTAGTTTATCTCTGATGAGATTAAAGATTAAAAACAGTAAACAGAACAAATTCAAGTGGATTTATTTTATCAGGGTAAATATCTATGTTGTAGTTTCTGATAGCTGTTAATGGAATTTCTTTTTGATTAGAACAAAGACAAAACTTTAAAGGTGTGTTTTTAAATGGGAAGAGATTTATTTTGCTTTTTTTCTTAGAGAAATGATAAATTAGGAAGAGAATAGATGGGGGTGGGGCCAGTCAAAAGTGGTATTTGTCAGTTCTCTGAACTACTCAAAATTTCCGCTACCATTTCTCCAGAACAAGTCAGAACCTGCTGAATACCATCTCTGATTGTATGATTGTATGCCTGTGAGGATGGCACAAATAACAGATAACAGATAATCAGAGTTGGAAAGGGCCTTATAGGTCATCTAGTCCAACCCCCTGCTCAAGTGGGAGACCCTGCACCATTTCTGACAAATGGCAGTCCAATCTCTTCTTGAAAGTCTCAAGTGATGACGCTCCCACAACTTCTGAGGGCAAGCTGTTCCACTGGTTGATTGTTCTCACTGTCAGAAAGTTTCTCCTTATTTCCAGGTTAAATCTCTCCTAGTTCAGTTTCCATCCATTATTCCTTGTCTGGCCTGCAGGTGCTTTAGAAAATAGCTTGACCTCTTCCTCTCTCTGGTGGCCCCTCAAATATTGGAAGACTGCTATCATGTCTCCCCTGGTCCTTCTCTTTACTAGACTAGCCAAGCCCAGTTCCTGCAACCGTTTGTTGTATGTTTTAGCCTCCTTAATCATCCTGGTTGCTCTTCTCAGGTACAACAGATTGGCTGATTCTTTCCGAAGGTATTCTATCAAAAACTCAAGTAGAGTGGACCAAGCTGTGACAGGTGGGGGAAAGATAGTGTTGGACCCAGTAGGGTAGAAAGCAGACCCAAGGCCTGTGAGGACACAGTGAAGCAGAAGGTGGAGCACAGGGTGTTTAGAGATTGAGGGAGGCCTAAAGCAGGCAGCGGGAGAGCTGGGGAGGTCCTGCAGTGTGGGCTTTGGCCTGTCCAAGGCCTCCCAGGGTCTCCCCCAACCCCTAAGACATCTGTTCTCTGATTAATGACCTGCACAGTTGCTTAACAACTATAATAGAGGGAGCAGGTGATTTGTGGTGATTAAGCCAGGTAAGTGCTTGTTTAATTACTGTCATACGACCTATGGCCATAATGGACAAGCTCCTACAGGACTACCTGAATATATGTGATGACATAGGAGTGTAACACAAACATAACAAAATCCAAAACGTAAATAAATGTACTTTAATGCCCCCAACTTGGCCCCACTGTTCAATAATTCTCAGTTGGAGATAAATCTTATTCAAAAATAGTCTTCAAAAAAAGCAATACAGTCCAAACTTAATGAGCAGATAGAGGTGAAATAAAAAACCAAACTACAATGAAGAAATTTCCACAACGGAACAGAATAAGTAATTACCAAATTCAAGGAGATAACAAGGCACAGTCTGTTGGAAGGACATCAACCAAAACTTCAGCCCAAAATAAAACACGCTTTGTTTCCAGCAACACTGTGTTGTAATCTTCTCTCTTATATTCTATTCTTATATTCTATTCTTCCCAGCTGCCACCAATGAGGGGGATCATGGCCACTTCCTCTCTCGTAAGCAAAGTTGTTTCCTTCTCCATTCCTCCCTGCGTGTCCTAGGATGAAGAGGGGATGGTCCAGGTTCTTCCTCTGACTGCCCAGCCAACTTCTGCCCTTCCCCAACCTCCTCCCCAACCTCCGGAGCCACACCTCCACTCCCTGTAGGCTGTTCCTCCTCTCCCTCAGAGTCCAACTCTAACAAGGGCATGACACTATGGATTTACACCGCATTTGGCAAAATATATATTTCTCTTTACATAAAATACTTATTATTTCACCCTCACATGATATTTTAAATCAGAACAGATGTTTATTGGTATGGATAGAATTTATTGTGATTTATTATTTTATTTTGTGATTTATATTAGGCTGACTACTGAAGGTGAAAAATGGGGCAAATAACAAGCTGATAATCCAGAAGAACTGGAGACAGCATTAGGAAAAATAACTCTCAGAACTAAGGTGCATGAACTCAGCAGAGCAAAAATTACTTTTTGAGGTTAAGTTTAAAATGCACTTAGTCCTTGACTTATTACTACAATCAAGACCAAAATTTGTGTTGCTAAGTGAAACATTTGTTAAATGAGTTTTACCTCATTTTACGACCTTTCTACCACAGTTGTTAAGTGAATCTGGCTTCCCCATTGACTTTGCTTGACAGTTTACAAAAGCTGATCACATGACCCCAGGACATGACAACTGACATAAATATGAACCAGTTTCCAAGCATCTGAATTTCGATTATGTGGCCATGGGGATGCTGCAACAGCCATAAGTGTGAAAAATGGTCATAAGTCTGTTTTAACTTTGAACGGTCACTAAAAGAACTGTTGTA
Source organism: Hydrophis major (assembly GCA_033807585.1). Lineage (NCBI taxonomy): Eukaryota > Metazoa > Chordata > Lepidosauria > Squamata > Elapidae > Hydrophis > Hydrophis major. The sequence goes on from CM066329.1 coordinate 118,799,862, forward strand.
AATCAACCTTTAAAACCCAGAGAAACAAATCTGTATTTCCTATCAGTAGCTCCACAAAAATATTGAACACAACAGATTAGAAAATCATGAATAGTTGAAAATGATTGGTCAGAGCAGTGTTTTTCAACCTGAGCAAGTTTAAGATATGTGGACTTCGACTCCCAGATTTCCCTACCAGCATTCCACATAATTCTGAGTGTCAAATTTACACATCTTTAAGTTGTTAAGGTTGAGAAATACTGGGTCAGAGAATACCTTTTTTCAAAATTTGAATGCGTTTAGATCTCTGGGACTGGATAAATTGTATCCTAAAGGTTCAATTAGAACTGTCAGGGCATTTGGATAAGGCAAGTTCTTAAGTCAAGAACTTACACTTCATAGGCTGCTGAGGGAAAGTATGCAGAAATGCTGTAGCCTCCAAAAGTGGGGAAGAAAGAGAAAGAGAGATTTGGACTGGCCCAAGAAAAACACAGGAAATAAGGTCTGTTTGGATTTGTTTAAACAGAGGGAGTTGATCATTGCTTACATGACGACCAATCTGTTTGGATTAAAGTTTCATTTTTTGCCATATCACACAATTACTTGAGAAGGCAGCCACCAGTGAATTCCACAACTGGAGAGATTCTGGCAGATTGTAGATCATAAAACAATATCATAAAACAATCTGTAAGCACTTTGAAAACAATGTGGTGATTACCAGAAGTCAACATTGATTTTTCAAGAAGATTTGCCAGATTAACATTATCTCATTTTCTGATCAGGTGACTTCATTAGCAGATTGTGGCAATGTTATATAACAAAGCATCTGAAAAAATACCACATAACATTCTGGTTAACAGAGCACTGCAGTGTGTGATGGATGGCATGACAATGACATTGATACATCACTGACACAAAAATATATACTTATTAATGGGTCTTCAATAAACTGGAGTGAAATACTGAATAAAATGCTACAAGTTTCATTCCTGGACTATATACTCAACAACATTCTTACTAAAAAGTTGATGAAAAATGCATCACATAAAAGAATGTTAATCAACTTTGCAATGACACAAAAGCAGATGGAATAATAGTAGAATTAGATAAATGGTTGGATGAGAAAGATAATGCAAAGTTCTTTACTTAGAAACATAAATCAAATGCATAGGATGGTGAGAGAGAGGGAGGGAAAGAGAGAGAGAGAGAGAGAAAATAGTTCACAGGAAACCATAATTATTCAGACACCATTTCATATTGTGTCAAATTCTGAGTGCCATATTTTATGAAACATTTTCAAACAAAGTGAAAAAACAACAACCAGACTCTAAACAGGGCAATGAGAATGATTAGGAGACTAGAAGGAACTGAGAATCTTTAATCATAAGAAGTAATTAAAGTAAATAGTATATTTATGTCTGCCAAACTTTAACCCAAACAAAATGTTATTAAATATTATTAATCATTATTATTAAACTAATATTAAATATTGGTCATATTTATTTATTAAATTTATATGGCACCCATCTTACTGTGCAAAGCAATTCTGAGTGGCTTACAATTAAAATTATAAAGATAAATAGATTAAATACATTAAATAAAGAGACAAAAAGCCAAAGGCAAGATTGGTACTGTGGTAGCATCTTCGCTGTTAATCCATCAACCATCTCAAATATAGAGTGGCCTGTCGAGATCCCAGGTTAACCAGCAGAGCCAGGTTTTAATGCCCTTCCAGAAGGTAAGAGCAGGCCTAATCTCAGACAGCAAGATATTCCAAAGTGAGGTAGGGGCCATAGCAGAAGAGACTCATCTTCTATCAAGACATCACCAGCTGAAACTCTGTGATTGATGGGCCTTGTAGCATGTCGCTTCTGGATTGAGTGGAGTGGGCTGATACCACTGGGTATAATTTATCATTCAAAGTTTCAAAACCCTGCCTCACAGAACAACCTAGAGAAATAATATATTTCCATTTATTGAGTTATGCAAGCAAAATCCAGAGAACCATGTGGTTGTTTTCTTCTAGTTTCTTGCAATACTGCAGATGGCCCCTTACAGTTCTCTAATTCTGTTCTTCTCATCTTTATGTTATCCTCAATGAAATTATATTACATTATTTTGTCTGCAGGGCTTTTATACAGGTGGTGGTGGTGGTGATGATGATGATGATGATGATATACATAAGGAAAAATCAATCTCAGGTGAGTAGGAATAACACAACTTTGAACTAAATCAGGAAGCTCTGCTACAAGTTAGTGGTTAATTTCTAGGATTTGCCTCTTGATAAGTTAAGATTAGATGCTGATTAAATAGAGCCAGTTTGGTGCAGCGGTTAAGGTGCTGGCCTATAAGTAGGAGACGTAGGTTCTATTTCCGCCTTAGGCATGAAAGCCAGCTGAGATATTCTGGGTCAGTCACTCCCTCTCAGCCCAACTCATCTCATGGTTGCTGTTGTGAGGAAAACAGGAGGAGGAAGGAATATTAGGAATGTTCATCACCTTGACTTACTTATAAAGTAATAAAGTAATAAAGGCAACCAAAAAATCTAATTAATAAATAAACATTCCTCTAGTCTGGCTACTTTGCCTAGTTAGTTATTAGAAATAATCAGAAAAAGAGTGTTTACTTTCTCCTGAGAGTCAGTTTTCTGTCAGCTGTCAGCTCCATCATAAAAGCCAAATCATGCAATGATATTCGAGCAATCCCTTCTCATAACTGCTGTTGGCTATTTTGTCTCAATTTCACTGCATTTATTTGAATCAGCCACAAAGAAATCAATGTATGCTGAAGGAGAATATCCCAGGATGGAATGAGAAACCTAACTGTCTATCCACATGGCTATTATCCAAAATGGAACTTCTTCTAAGGGATAAGCACTGATTGAACTCTGTTCCAGAATTCTACTCAAATTGCAGAGAAAGATCATCTTTGGGAAACAGCAATTACCGCCTGCTCTTCCCAAGGTTAAATGGAATCAAATAACATTCAGATGTAGCTCCAGGCTTCGCTCCCCAGAGGTAAAAATAATAATAATCATCATTAACTGTTTTACTTCATGATAGCTTCCAGGATCTTGATCCTGCTTCACTCCAATAATTAAAAGGGATGGCACAGCCAATACTCCATATTGTTCCCTTTCTGATTTCCCTTCATCTACTGCAGAATCATCATCATTATTATTACTATGACAGCTGGAAAGGAAATAACATCATCTCTCATTTCATGATGGCTAGTTGCTTTCCCTGTCCCTCTTCACCTTCTGGGTTTATTTTTTTTTAAATCTATGTGTGAATTTCCAAACAAACTCAGACTTAGGAGGGAACAGTAACAGGGGACATGAGGTTAACACATCAGAATTCGCCTGAGTGTAACTTGAAAGGATTAATTAAATAATATCCTGCCTTTGATTAATGCTGAACTCCAGCCCCAGACAGCAACTCTTCTCTGAGAACTTGTCTAGGAATACATTTGGGGCAGAAACAGAAACCTGACTTTTTTCCCCACATATTGTCTCATGAGCAGTCCTCTAAGAACCAGGGCCCATTGTAATGCACAAACATAACTGACCACTGAAGAAAGAAACAATACCTCTAGGGCTATTACAGTATCAGTACTTGTCAGGGTCTCGGTACTCTTCCAGAGCTAAAAATCTCTGATGCCTGTCAAGCTTTGGGGGTACCTCCCATATTTGTGTTTGTTTAATTCACATTTTATTTCTCCAGTGTCCTTAACACATTGCTTTAGGGCCATGATGGCGAACTTATGACATGTATGCTGGAAGTGGCACACAGAGCCATCTCTACGGACACGCGAGCCATCCCCCCAGCTCAATTCCACCGCGCATGTGTGCATGCCTCCTGGCAGGTAGCTGATTTTCGGGTATCTGTTGCACATGCGCAGGGGGTGGGGTGACTATGGAGGGATCCTGGATGCATGCACAGGGGGCGGGGTGAGCAGAAAGGGGGTGCCTGTGCATTGCATTATGGGTGCAGGCACGCATGTGCGCTGTCACGCATGCATGCACACACTTTCGGCACACAACAACAAAAGGTTAGCCATCACTGCTTTAGGGCATTGCTGGAATTGGTGCAGGGATTAGATCTAACCTCCTGGTATTTTCAAACAAGCTGCTGCTACAAATAACCCTGCTGGAGTTCAGTGGAGAAAACTGTGGTTAAGACAGCCTCAAAGCTGGAAGGAGCTCTGTATATTTTACAGAATTTAGTCTTGTCCAAGAAAGTATATTTGCTGCCCATGGCTAAAAATGTATATAATATTAATTTATATTAAATTTGGGTAAAAATACTAAATAAATACCTATCAACTAATCAGTCTATATAAAATTGTCTTTCACTGGCAGTCCATCTGGGTAAACCCTGTCAGGTCCCCCATTGCAGGGGTCCCCAACCACTGGTCCCCGGACCAGTACCAGTCCGTGGATCATTTCTTACCGGGCTGCAAAGCTTGGGCGCCGCCATCTTGCTTCGACAGCGCTTCTGGGTTTTCGGTTGCTTCCGGGTTTTTGGTTGGAAAGTACTTCTGGTTTTTCAGTTGGAAAGCGACGTTTGGGTGCTCGTGTCTTAATTTCGTTGAAGGGGGTGTGTGGCTTTGAACGAAGAGCCGTCCCGATGGTGGTGGAGTCTCAGGTTACTCAGGTATCGGTCTGTGGAAGAATAAATAATCATGAAACCGGTCCCTGGTTCGAAAAAGGTTGGGGGCCACTGCCCCATTGTACTCTGGTGCCTGCCATTGTGCTGAGGGGAGAGGGGGGGTTTGGCGTATTTAGGATTTTCCACTTCTGCTGTTTGCTTGGGAATTAGGGAGGGAGACTGTCTTCAGACATGGGATGGACTCCTTCTCAGCCAGTTTTTTGCCAGGTTACAAGGCCATTATGCCCTGAATATGAACCTTTATCTACCTAGCACCTCAACATTCTCAAAACATCTTATCAGTTTCAGTTTGGCTGCCGGTGGACTGGTCAGGGGGGTTGAGATTAGGAAACTGAAAGAATTGTTTTACGCTTTGCACGGGACCTTCAGATTCTGCCTTATTACATGCAGTTTTTCTCAGTAAATGTTCTTTTGATTCAGCTCAATGGATTCAAGAGTCTTGCTTTCCTGGGGGGGAGGGGGGGGCGACTGAGACAGGTCTGATGCACCCACTGAATTGTGTATTTTGTCAAACATTTGCTCAAGGTCCAAAAAATAGGTGGGATTTCAAATGTTATGATCCTTGAAGTTCATAAATGCTGTATCTTTAAACTTCAAAAGTAATATTTCAAATTTGGTTTGGAGATTGATATCCCATAAAGTATTATATGAGTTGGACACTTAATTCTGTTTAACAATGTACTCTTGCAATCAGAATTCACTGAAATATATAAAACATCTTTTTAAAATAATTGTGCCCACTAAACTAGATGTAATCCTAAAGGCAATCAGGAACCAGATCATCTTGGGTAGGGCTGCTAATATCAGGACCCTTGTATAACTTTTTCCCCTTAGTGCTTCATTAATTAAATAAAATTGCCACAACCACAATATTGAGCAACAGCTTGGACCTGACCTTGGGCTATGCATAGAAATGTTTAATATTTCCAAGAAGTGTAAAAATTATATTTATTTGCTTTTTCTCCACTGTTTTGCTATAAGGACACAAGCCATCAATGATTGAATTGGAAAAAGAAACACCTATCAGTCAAAACATTGAACATTTCCCCCACCCCACTTCATTCTTCTTATATATTTAATTGGCACTGCAGTTAAATGGCATGCACACCATATAAAATTCCATATAATTTATTTTACTCCTGAATTTAAATGTAGAACTTCTTAAGACAATCAGAGTTTACGTGTCAGGCAAATAGAATGCATAGAGACTGATAAAAATTAAACAGTGATCCCTAACTTTTATTGCTTAACAATGAAAACCTGATAAGAGACAGCAAGGAAATTATATTTTGATGAAGGGCTCCAGTCTTCTTTTCATCCTTCCCAAATCTTGTGACTTCAAGATCTTTTGGATTTGTCCATAATGGCCAGAAATTGTGGAAGCTGCAGCCTGAAAGACAAAAGATTGAGGAAGGCGCAGTATTATATAATCAGGGAGTGTCAAACTGGATTTCTTTGAGGGCCAGATCAGCATTGTAGCTCTCCTCCATAGGCTGACTGTGGGGGAGGAGATGGGACAGATACCTCCTGCAGCACCCTGCCAGCCAAACAGGGGTTGGGGGTGCGCAGGAGTCCCACTGCACCCCGTTTTGGCTGCCAGAGGCATCACAGGCTGGTCCTTTGCTATTTCCAAGCCAGCCCCTTGGTCCCGATTTAAGTACTCGGTGGGCTGGCTCCGGCCTTGAGTTTGACACCTCTAATATAGACCATCATCCATCCATGCCTAGATCTATCCATCCATTATGTTGGGAATCAAAATATTTTGAGGGTTTCTTTTCTACCTTATCTGAAACTCAAGGATCCTCTTTAACTGACAAGGGAGGAGCTGCTGTAGGTGTAAACCTCATTATGCAGCTTGGCATTGCATCAAGTATTCTTAATCTCATGCCTGTAGCTAAAATTGAAGTCAATTCAACCAGTTCTGATCCCACTGGGAAAATAAAAACCTCAGCATGGTGTTCATACGTCAGTAGATCTACCTTTAAATAGCCAAAGATACTTAGATCCACCCAGAAGAAAGATTGGGTTTATTTTCTATTGCCCCAGGGAGCAGGAACAGAGCCAGTGAGTTAAAACTACAAGGAAGTCTTCCTCTTCTAGACTTCAGGAAGAATGTTCTGACTGAATCCTGTACACTGCCAGACAAGCTGTCTGGCAGTGTACAGGATACTCTACAGAAAGATGGGCTGTGATGTAGTAAAAATCTTCCAACAGAGACTAGAAGATCATTTGTCAGAGATAAACAGGGGTGGTGGGATTCTACAGGTTCACATCTATTCTCTAGAACTGGTTGTTAACATTCTAAGCAGCTTGGAGAACTGGTTGTTAGAAGAAATCTTCCAATTTATCCTATGTTATCCTGATGCTGCACTAAGATACTGTCTATTAGATGTAAACAAATAAAGGATTGGACTTGACTGGATTTCATTGTATCATCTTTGCACTTGGGTGTGATGCTTGAGGAGAATAAGAAAAAATCCACATATCTCCTTCTGAATGTGCAGTGCAGGAAATAGTGTGAAGAGTATGAGAACTTCTAAGTACTCAAAATCTTTATATGGCTCTTGTTTCCTGCAGCAGAATGAAAATCTAGTTTCCAGCTGTGTTCATTCTTATCTTAGTGCATCTCTGATACTAAGGGCAATTTAAGACTCATGCGCAAAACACATGACTTTGGTGTAACTCAGATTAATATTTTGATATCTGATACAAAATCAATCAGTATAATGGCTTCCAGTAAAAACATGCTGTCATAGTTTATTGTAATTGTATAACAGAAACTTGCATCTTGTACAAATCATATTATTTACAAGCGCTAAGGGGCAGATCTGTACTACTTGAGGAATATTCACATCTTTGAATGATACAGTTATTTTTCCAGTTTATAATTGGCTTATTCTTAGTTCAGAAAGTCCATCTAGAGGTTATTTCAGGAGATCCTATAGGCAATGAGCGGAACATGGCAAAAAAAAAATTGAAATGGGTCTGTTCTTATTCTCAGATGCCAGAGGTAATAGAAGGATGGCTCTTTTGACTATTTCCAGCTTTCCCAATTGTTATGGATTTGTCAAGAAAGAAGAAAAAATATATATAGTTCATATAGATTAACTAGATATCTTACATTTCTCTATAACCTAATCCATTCCCCAACTCCCAAAACACATAAGGGGCTAAAATTCTGAAGGGAAATGTTTAAAAAGAAAATTTACATCCAAAAGAAGAATGACAGATTCTGGTTAATGTGAGGAATTATAATGGCATAATTTCCAGCATTCAATCCTATATCCTCATGAAATAGAGATGGTTTAAATTCTGTTTGTGTACAATCTTCTCAAGTTACATAGAAATCTCCTAAAATGCTTATTTTACATTTTAAACTATAGGATGAGATCACAGTAGATAATTTTTAATTGCAGCCATACAGCTAACATATATGGTGCATTTTGATTTAGATGATTGGGTTAAGAGTAATGACCTAGAATACAGCTAATTGGAACAGTCTCCTCAAATTTGTTGAACACTCCTTACAAGAAAGTTCTGCTTCACATAAAAATAAATATGGCAATTACAATGATCTGATAGCCTAGAATAGGATGCCTGGTAAGTTAGAAAATGCAATAGCACCAACCATGAAAATCTTAGAAATTTACTTCAAAATTATCTGTTGCTTATAATCTAAAGACATAAAATGTTAAAATGCAGAATTAAATATCAGGGATAATGAAATGCAATGAAATAACCGATGAGGTTTGCAAAAAAGGTGAAGTAAATGCTTGCATTAATTTTCACCAAAGCAAAGCAGCTTTTGAGGATTTGAAGAATGTTAATATGGTAAACCAAAAGGGAAGACTTATCCAAGGGATGACACAGGCCAACTCTAAAGGCTGAAATTTTGACTGTCTCCGTTGTGATTTGTACATTTTAAATTTTAGGTAATACTTCTATTTTTAATGACTTTTTTATATTTTTATGATGAAAATATTTGCATATTTGTCATTTTATGCAATTGTTGTATGCCAGCCAGAGATACTTTTTGTGAGCTCCCCAGTCATATAAATATAAAAAATAAATTTAAAAAGGGCAGCTGAAGTTGGAAGCCCTGCAACTGATTAGGCAATAGGATTTTGTCGGCTTTAGAATCCACTTGTCATGTGAATTGTGGCTTTTCCACAAAAACAAACCACAATCCAGCATATCTGCTCCGAGCCAGAGAGGGTTAGTGAACAAATCATGGTTAAAATGAACCATAATAATTGTATCTTTTTCCAGCCATTTTTTAAAAAAATATCTAAGGAGTTTGATTTGGTTTTCTGAAACATAATGGAAACCACGCGAAGAGAGTCAGAAGAAAGGTAAAAATGCTTCCTGCTTTGCAAACTTCTTTTTTTTATTATTCCTGGAAAGTGAGCTGTTCTATGACAGTATGGACATGACATGACTCTTGCATAGGCTGCCACTGTGGTTACCAAACAACTCTGGGAAGTGGCACAACAACACAGCAACAAGAATTTTGAGACAGGCTTTTGCCTGCTTCCCCTGAGGCAGATATTTGGAAATCGCAAGAAATCTGAAAGAAAACTGAAGTGGCTGTTTTACTTTTGTTTATAAAATAAATATTTGCTCCTCTCTTGTTTTGCAAGTGTCCCTAGCAGGAAGTGCCCAGCAAGCCAAGGTAACTTGCCCAGGATTAGCTGAAGTGGGACCATAAAAAGTTCTGCTAGGGGTTGTCACAGAGTCATCCCCAATACTCACCATTATCTTAGGCACCCTTTCGAAAGTATTATATCTTGAAGTTTGGTTTCTATAATTTCTAACTTTCATAACTCCCAACTAACAACCATATCTCTTGAAAGATGGAGCTCAAAATGACACTCCAAAACAAGAATTTATCACTTACTCAGACTCTCCCCAGCCTGTTTCTCTAAGCTTGGTGAACTTTTTTCCCCTTTTGTTAATTTCTTACAGCTCATCTTCCCAGCACTGTGGTAATGCAACATATGCTTATCGCGAACTCTGAAGAGGAAACCGGGAATTCTGGGGGTAGTGGTGGAAGTGGGTGGTGGTGGGATTTTGGTACATTTTCTGGAAGCCACTATCTTACAACATATCCAATTTGTTGAATTTTCTTCTGTGTCTGAGCTTGTTTCCCATTTTTCCTTAAAATAAAATCCTACCAAGACTGTTTGTCTTCATTTCTGTGAGTGATAGACATGAACTAATATAAGTTGAATTGACAAGATGGAAAATGTCATTCAGGTTGGCCACTAATTTGTAAATACACTAGAATACAAGCATATTTATTTTATGAAGAATGACATTCTTTTACCCTGGAACATTAAAGGCAAGGTATAGTGCTCTAAAACATTAGTTCTTTGTATACAAGGGTCAAAGGCCTATAATTTGGACCCCTTCTGGTGTATAAGACTAGAAAAGAAATTCAGGATAGTTAAACTTTCCTTCTTTCCTTTCTCCCACCCTCCCTGAAATGTTCACTTTATCTCAAATGGTGGTTGCTGTTCAGTGCTTCAAGTCAACCTAAAACTTAAGTAATAGAGCAAATGGTCCCTATGATTCTAACATGATCCTGAGTTCAGGATAAAGTTCCTGCTGTCAAAGCTTATTTATTAGACTGTCTAGGTGGGTTTCCAGGGCAAAAATTAGGCCCTGCTTTCAGTGATGAACTTTAGTACCAAAACTTCATGTTCAGATTATCAGAGTTCTTGAATCTCCTACTGCTTTGTAGGAATTGCCTTTAGTGTCTTGCTGATCTCTGAAACTTTTCAGCTTTACTGCCCAACTACATCCATTAACTCACTTTGCCTGTGGCTGTGACTCTCTCCCCTCAACATTCCTTATTTTGTATTTATATGCTCTTGTCTAACAACCTCTGGTAATTAATGGTGTCATTTTACAAAACAGAATGTCAAGGTTAGAGAATTTTGGACTCCCAAATATATGTGCCTTCAAAAATGAGCAAAATAATGCACTCTTGACAAAGAGTAGTTTCAGTTTTTGAGGAAGAGTGTTTGCAGGGTCAATAGTATTTTCTCAGAGCTTGGAAGAAGGGTGTGGAAAATCTGAACCCGAGGTTGGAAATGCTACAATTATTCTGAGATGAGAAGAACAAGAGCATCTGTAGGCTCTCACTATTTTTTGTCACAATGATGAAACCAATGTCGATGTACATTCCTTTGAGGGATGCATGTAATGCTCATAGGAAAGGGAAGGGCTTGCATCACTTTGATCTCCCTCATACTCCTTCTGCCTCGCTGCCCCATGGATATGGACGCCGCCGATAAGATTTTTTTTATTTTTCCTGATGCTGTCTAACCCACATTGTTCTATTTTATCAAGTAGTAAGTGATGGTCTACTTTATCAAATGCCTTTCTCATGATTTGCTTTGTTTTACCTTAATTTAGAATACACTATGAAACATTCTTGGAGAAAGACATCCTGTGTTTGATTCACTTTCACTATTCCTGATAGAACTTTTCAGATTGTCATTTATTTATTAAATTTATCCACTGCCCATCTCACTGATAAGGCAACTTTGGATGGCTTACAAACTCTAAAAAAAGATAAATATAAAAACAATTAAAAGAGTTACATAAGAGCTAAGGAATGAACAGCATGGAGGTGAGGTCTTGACATGTAAGTACTGACAGAGAAAGAGCATCTGTGTTAGAGTCAACATCCCAAATCCAAAGAAAAATTTCAAATTTTGCTGAAAGCCATATAAAGTGAGCTGCAATTGTTCCCACTGATATCAATAGCATAGGAAAGTCAGGGTGGTCATGGAAAATAAAGTAAAAATATTCCTCTGAGGTCCTGCCAATCATTTGATTGAGTTCCATTGCAAATGTTTAAACCCAGTTGTTCCTATTTGCACTTTTTAAACAATGCAAATAATTATCAGAATACCAGTCCGAAACTAACATAGGGAGACCCCCAAAAACAGTTAAAAATTGTGTTTCTTTTTGTGCCTTTGTCACCAAAGCATTTCATCTTTCCTTTGACAGATGAGATAATGGGGTCCAGCAAGCATATATGTGAGGATTGCCAGTCTCCTGCAAGGCTGAGCATTGAGAGGAGGTGAAAGCTGCTTACCATGGCAGTTTTCTCTCTTGCCTTTCTTAATTAAACAAAGCTGATTTCAACCAAATCAGATGCTGTGCCTATAGAATGTCATAGTGGATGTGTTCTTAGTAGGAACTAATACGTAGTCAGCGAACTTACTATTATTCTTCCATATTTGTACTGTAGAAGCTTGTCATCTAGCAGAATTGTTAATCACATAACTTATGGATGTTGCCTTTACAAAAGCAAAAGATAGAAGGGGCTTGTTATGTTAATACCGACTGGATGGTTCAGATTCCTCTTTGGTGGGGCTTGGGTTTGAATGATCTTGATCATGTGTCAACCTCCGTTTATTATCTCTAGGACCTCTTGACAGACAATGGTCACCCAGAGTTTCTTGGTGAAATTCACCCTGGATGGTGGTCAGAGAATGTAGTCTTAGAATCATCTATGCAATTTGCCTTTTCCTGCCACAGATTTATTGTGTGGTATATTAACTAACACAAAGCACATTTTATATGACACTAGTTTCTTGAATTCTTGGACAATGTGGATTCAATTTTGGCTGTGCAAATTTTTAAGCACTGTGCAAGTTTTTCTGGAGGACAGAACTCTGAACATAACTCCATAATTGCCAGCCCCCTTCAAAACGCCTTTTCATTTGCTGCCAAATTGCTTGAGGTTTTCTCCCCCCCCTCATATGTGTCATGTTTCCCTTTGAACTTGCAATACTAACATAGCAATCTTAAATCAGGTAAGAAAGCATAGCTCACTGCCATATAAATCAGTGTGCAAACTCAAGAAAGTCAACCCCATTAGTGTTTGACAAACTGATCTCTTTCTAGACACAGTGCAGCAAGTGAAGATTGTTTGTGTGTGCATAAGATGACAAATAGGAAAAGAAAGAAAACAAACTTTTGCTACATTCAGCATTTGGCTTTTGTTCATTTGTACAACATTAAAATAGTCCATGCCCCCTAAGTTTGCTCACCAAGCACTATCATATTAGCAATAGCATTAGCACTTAGACTTATATACCGCTTCATAGTGATTTACAGCCCCTTCTAAGCAGTTTCCAGAGTCAACAGATTGACACCAACAATCTGGGTCTTCATTTGATCAACCTCGGAAGGATAGAAGGCTACGTCAACCTTGAGCCAGTCAGGATCGAACTCCTGGCAATAAGCACAAGTAGCCTGCAATACTACTCTTAATTCATTCTCCTATGGTTATATCACTATTTCCTCAATGACTTTTTTTCCTTCTGCAAAAACTGATACATACACAAGATCTAGTGCATTAGTCCAATTCTAAAGAGAATCTTCATACCAAAGCAATATTTCCTACTGCTGACGTAAGAAACTAATTTTAGTTTTAATTCATTAAAACATACCAGGAGTCCCCAATCCCCAAACAAGTGACAGGCAAGCAAGTAGGTGAGTGCACAAAGGTCAATTTGTGCAAGTAGTGGATGTGGGCACAAACATGCTTGAATGGAATTATCACCTCTTCACCCCTCTGCCACTGCTACTGCTGCTTCCCCCACCAGTCTGCACAGCTTGAAAGGTTGGGAACCACTGAACGATATGGTCCTAGACCAAAAAATATTTTCAAACATCTACATGCTGATCTGAAGAAGCTTCCTTCATAAACTTCCACATCTGATGGAAATTCTGTAGAGACCCCTCTTAGGTATAAATTTTGTGGCCAAACCTGGAGTCTGAGATCTGAGAATCTGAAAGCTGAGATCCCCAAGCTGCATATGATCCTCCAAATCCTTTGATTTGTTTGGATCCTCAGCATCAGTTCAACAGTTGCCAAGGAAAAATAATGTTCCTGTGACTGAAAAATAAAAGTATTAAATATAAGGGCCCCCCAAATGTATTCACTATATTTAAAAGCATTAAATTCAATGTAAGTTTTGTCTTGGATATACCCACTTCTTTTGCCATTCAAAATGGCAAAAGCAGATCTTGGTTTCAAAGGCTCATCCATACAATAAGGTAACCATAACTAAATATGCAATCAGCTGGAGTTATTCTTTCCAAGCTGCTTTCCTTTCGATCCCATGTACTTCAAATGCAATGCTAATAGCATTCCTCCTAACTTTTGCTCATCTGACTAGAGTTCCTTATTCTAAGGTGAAGACTGGGGCTATTCTAGAACTCCTTTGGTGTCCTTCATTCCAAGACTGTTGATAGACTTGTAACTTGACATTGGACCGATCTAGTTTAAAAACCTGCATTTTTTTATGTAAGTGTTCCCTCCCAGGGCTTGGGAAGCACTATGCCAAGAGGGCAGAAGGAACCTGAGACAGTTAATTGCAAACATCTGGTTCTTCTTGACACTGAAGTTTTCTTTGGCGTGGAAAGGGTAATTTACTTAGGCCGGCTGGGAGGTGAAAGTTTGATCTTTCTCACTCAGTATTAGAAAGTCAGTATTTCCTTTCCATTTATTGGAAAGGAAAAAAAGGAAAACTCCAATGGACTCTCCAAAGAACCTCCAACTTTGAGATTAAAAAATAAAAGTATTAAACATAGAGTCTCAATTGTATAGGCTCATTTCAATTTGATTGGTTTCCATGTCACTCATTTAGAAATTGATTTCCCCCACAACTGAAAAACCAGTAGGCCAGGGATGGGGAACCTTTTATGGCTCACTCAGGAATTCTGGGAGCTGAAGTCCATAAGTGATAAAAAAAACCAAGTTTCCCTACTCCTGATCTAGAGAATTGGTATGGGTTAAGAATGAAGAGGAATTTATCTTACCTTTTTTTTTTCCCCTATACTGTTACTTCTTTTCCTTTATTATGTAATAGATTTTAGAAAAAAGATTTAGGAAGTTGGAGAAAGCCAATGAGTTGCCACAAGCAGGCATGCATGATATAATGTGTGTGGACCTTAATTGGGAGACAAGATGAAGAGCCAGAGTGAAGAGAATGGTCAGATCAAAGGCAGCTGATCCACAGCAGGAATGTGGGTAAGGCAAGAGGCCCAGAAGAGACCCTCCCTAGTTTCTAGGGCCATAAAGGAAATGGGGGAGAGAGATTCATTTTTAGACTTGCAAAATTGATGTCAGTCTTATGAGATAGACCAGACAGGAAACATGACCCAACAAGCTAATTCTGCTTTATTGTAAAGCTACATTAACAGAATCCTGCAAGAATTCATTTAAAATTATTTAAACTGTTTTGACTATGTTTGCTTTGCTTGTCCTGAATTTCCCTGCCTCTTACTTTAATGAATAACTCTGTGTTCTAATATTGTATTGGCACTGTTTCTATACATTTATAACTGTATATGTTGTACATTTTCATGTCCTCATTACCATGCTTTATGGTTTGTTGTTTAGTTACTTCTGATTTATAGTGACCTGATGCTTATTATTTCACTAGGACTGTCTATTAGACATTCAAAAAAGCATTCAGGTACAAGTCTCTTTTAAGGAATATACCGCAGGTAGCATGTACTATACTTGATCTTAGCCAAAAGCCTGAGATGTGATGGTAAATTATAAAATATACTGGTATTCACGTTAGCATGTTCACAATTATAATTCTCCATGCATTTCTTAGATTTCTATCACACTTTTTTTCTCAAGAGCTCAAGGCAACATACATAAACTTCCCCTTTCATGTTTTTTCCCACAACAAAGTCCATCTGAACCTCTTCCAAAACTGTACCCATGGTCAAAAGAAGTAGAAGGAAGTATATAAAGTAGATGGTGGTGCAAAATCAGCTTGTGGATCTTGTGGAGCTTATTATAATTTACAGGTAAGTAGAGAGTTATTAGAGGATGCTAAACCTTAGTCACGAGGCCATGAAGAAGAGTCACATCAAACCCTACAGTTCATGGAAAGCGGCAGAGAATGTTCCTTGCAACCCCTTATATCCAGATATAAATGAACTCAAAGCCTCTCAACTTGCATCTTTATAAAAAGCACTTGAAAAGTCTGACTGAGTTAATATATAATCTGAAGGCAGGTATTGTTGTGTATGCAATATAACTAATAAAGTATGAGCTTGGAGTTAAGTGCAGGGTTCTGGCCCTGCACTTCTAATTGGCTGTTAAGCGGCCGGACCGGATTGGCCCGTTCTGGGGAATCCGATTGGCCCTTAACAGAAATGTCTTATTGGTTTAAGAGCTAACATTCCTAGCTCGTTATTGGTTAAACGTTACAAGGTTTGCCTATATAAGGCGGTTTTTACTGCTGTTCAAGCAAGCAAGTCATGAAGTAAATAAAGAGCTGAAGTTCACCGTTCAGAAGCTTGTCTCCATTCTTTCTCGCCCATGCTCAAACCTAACAGGTATAAACCTTGCAATTATTCATATGAAAAAATTAGGACAGGTGGTAAGTTAAAGAGCCTAGTGAGAACTTGAAAGGAGGCCTGTAGAGAATAGAATTGGTCTAAAACTGATTTTGAGGTTTTTCATTATTATTCTCGGGGCAAATAGGCCACTTGAGTGTAATGTTAGATACCAGTAGAAATAGTATTCGTGGGCACTTCCCTATTCCAATGGAATAATGAAATATCCTGAATATTTCATGCAGCACATCCCTGTCCACTCCCCACTGCGGTTTATATTCGCAATTCCCTTGTATTATTTTTAACATAATTGAAGAACATATGAGAGTACTTTAGGGTACTGTGAAGTTCTCCCAAAGATAAGTAGATGATGATTTTAAAAAAAGACAAGAAGGCACTGGATTGCCTCTCTTGGCTAAGGCCTTAACAATCCTCTTGTGCCTTTTATGTACCGCAGTCATATTAGAGTGGCACTGGTGGAGCCACCTCAATAACTTGAAGTGATATCCAGAGGCTGATATATCTCACAGTCCCTGCCAGATAAAAATATTGGATTAAAACAGGCAGAGGCAGCTCCCTTTATGATCTGCTTGCCAGTTTTCAAGACGTCTGCACAGAAAGCAGCAGGATAACTTTTTCAATTATTAGAGATTACTGCTAGCCTTCTTCAAATTTCACTTTTTAATTTAGCTCCTTGTTTCTGGGCTGTCCTGCCAGACATTTTCATTTCCTCACGGTTTCCCCGGGTTATATCATGAAGATAGTAACAGGGAGTTTTCCTGTTCTTATTAAGGCAGGATGAGAAGAACTTCCTGGCTTGCACCAGTCTTGTTATACTCCTCTCTTTGCTTCAGTTCTTGCTCAGATCTAATCCACCATTTCTGACGGAATATTCTGACAGGGTTTGCTTCCCAGCAATATCCTGTAGACCTTTTTTCTCCCCCTTCAAGGCAGGGGTGGCTGATGGGTTGACATCAAACAGCAGCCCAAACAAACAAAGGAGTCAGAAGGACTTGTTAGGCCTGTTAGCTGTCTAGCTGTCTCCTGATATCATTGGATGATGGACCCTTTTCATAGCCAGGA
Source organism: Hydrophis major (assembly GCA_033807585.1). Taxonomy (NCBI): domain Eukaryota; kingdom Metazoa; phylum Chordata; class Lepidosauria; order Squamata; family Elapidae; genus Hydrophis; species Hydrophis major. The sequence continues at coordinate 118,816,979 of CM066329.1, forward strand.
TTAAAGCAGATACAAAGTTTGGTATCAATTTGAAGGATAATCATGTCTTGGGGAGTTGGAGAAACTTGGCAGTAGCTCCTAGCCGGATTATTTGCCTGATAAGGTTTCTTTCATTCTCACTCTTAAATGATAAATATATCAGAGGTGGGAAAGTCTGTCTCAGACCAGAGCAAGAAGGAGAAGGGAAGAAAGAATGATGATGTGCGAGAGGAAAGGTGGAGTGAAAGTTCTCCAGACTTCAAAATATAAATCTTTACACACATATTGGGGGAGGGAGAGGGAGATGGAGAGAGAGAGAGAGAGAGAGAGAGAGAGAGAGAGAGAGAACATAACAATAAGGCCTTCCTAAAGTTTGCAGTAGTATTATGGAGAGCCTTTTCATGGACAATGCAGAAAAGAAACTTCACTATTTTTCTATAGGTAAGAAAGACATTTTAAATAATGCATATGCATTTATGAGGGCAGGAGAGAGGGATATAAATCTTTATAAAAATCAATATATACATCATCACATAAATATGCTAAAACATAACCTCTATCCAATCAGATGTTCCCCTCACCCTAGTATCCCAGATGGAAGTGAGGGGCCTAAATACTAAACAGTATCCAATAGCCCTTAGCAAACATATTAAAATCGGATTAAAGAAGAATGTATGAGGTGGATTCTTGGTCTGAATCTGTAATTGCTGTACAAGGCATGAAAGTAGAAATGATGGATGACAACTGCCCATATCATCATAACTTAATAAAAAGCTTCATCCATCAGAGAAGCATCAAGCTATGACATCCATCTCCTTCGGCTGGATCCTACAGGCTTCCCATCTTTTCCCTTATAAAGATGTTGCTTCTTCTCTCATGCAGATATTGCAAATTGTGTTTACTCACTGTCTAAGTGATAATTGGATTGTGCTAAATGTGACACAAAAGTGGGGGGGGGGTTTGTGTGGGAGACTGACAAGCTTACTGAAGCATCTTCTACTTATTTGCTGCCCACTGGTGGGTAGATGAGGCCCACCTTTCTGTTTGTGTCTTTTTTTTAAAAAAAGAAAAAGATTGTTAGATTGGGGAATAGTAACCTGAGTATGCAAATGCATTTAACTGTATGAGAGTTCATAAAAGCAACCAATTTGGAAGAACAGACATGTTTTCTGAGTCCTTATCCTGAATTAGCAGAGGTATTAACTTTAGAATAGAACAACAGAGTTGGAAGGGACCTTGGAGGTCTTCTAGTCCAACCCCCTACTTAGGCAGGAAACCCTATATCACTTCAGACAAATGGTTTTCCAATCTCTTCTTAAAAACCTCCAGTGTTGGAGCATTTACAACTTCTGGAGGCAAGTAGTTCCACTGATTAATTGTTCTAACTGTCAGGAAATTTCTCCTTAGTTCTAGTTGCTTCTCTCCTTGATTAGTTTCTACCCATTGCTTCTTCTCCTGCCTTCAGTTATTGGAAGATTGCTATCATGTCTCCCCTAGTCCTTATTTTCATTAAATTAGACATACCCAGTTCCAGCAACTGTTCTTTATATGTTTTAGCCTCCGGTCCCCTAATCATCTTTGTTGCTCTTCTCTGCACTCTTTCTTGGGTCTCAATATCCTTTTTTACATCATGGTGACCAAAATTGGATTCTTTTGGATTCTGAAGACTAGAGTCATTCATGTCTATCCAGTTCAGACTTATATAAACATAAGTCTGTAATAATACAACTCCCGAATCATAATTTGTGTTAAAGGAATTGGTAAAGTGCTACTCTGCTATGAAATCTGACTGTGTGGTTGAATCTTTTCCGGGTGGTACAAGAGGCATAATTTTGTATACAACTTACCTGCTTTTAAAATATCATTATGCAATTGCTCCCAAAGTAAAACCTTCCCTATGACAAATGTGCAAGACAATTTATATTAACATACTGTAATCAATAAACATACACATGATGTCTTACAAAATCCTGCACCCAGCTACACCATTGGATGAAACACATATAGGATTCTGACAAAATGATCAGAAATCCTATGTTAAGTAGTTTGTAAACTGAACTTTCCGCAGACTTGAATTATAAAATTTCCATTTAATTTAAATTTTCTAGCAACAGGATTCAGATTATTTTCATGTGGCCCAGATTCTTACAGGCTTTACCTGGTGGGTTGCAAGTAAGAGTTGGATTGCATATTTTCAAAAAATAGAGGACAAACCATTATGCCTTACTTGATCCATTTTGTGGATCAAGACTTTGTGGCAGTCTTAGGGCAAACTCCAATCCATACAAGCCCCCAGGCCAGTTAGAGCCCTTCTGCATCAGGCACTCACCATAATTTTCAAGTCACCTGCTAAATTCTTTATTGATGACCAAACATAGAAAGCTCTACAAAAGACAACAATACAACTGACAGCTCATAAATATGAGGGTGCTGCCACTACTTTGCCCCATCCAAGGACTTCTTGGTGGGCATTTAATGTTTTAAAAGCATTTGAGCATTTGCAGTTGGAGAGTGGGTGGGCTTCAACAGTGCCAAAGTATTTTCTCTTTGCACAGTTTGAAGCAGATAGGAAATGCTGGCGAGTTGCTATCTCTGTGAGGAAGGGGGAGAATTGCCCACTAATCTAAAAGAATAGTCTGCCTCAAAGATTTGGAAAACTCAGATATGGAAAACTGGATTCAGTGTGTTTCCTTTTGAACTGTAGCTGAGCTAGAAACAAAACAGTTCAGTTGCTGAACAAAGGCAGTAGTTTAGGATTCTATGAGTATGGAAATAATCTGGAAACGGTGTAAACATCACATTGGCATTGCCGAAGACATTCTATCATTATATATCTAATAAATGCAGTGCTTGTGATTTCAACATCAGCTACTTTCATCCTTTGGGAGTTTGTTTACCAATTAAGTACATGAAAGATGGAGCATGTTGCTGTTTTGTTGCTTTGAATTAGCTAATAAAGGTATTGACTTATTACATAATTTGAATTTTTCTTAAAACCAGCACAGGCACCTTTTCTCTGAGTAGAATTCTGCATGACAATTATGCTCATAAGATGCAGGACCTCAGAACTTCACATAACATGATAAAGAAGGTCAAGAGATAGGGTGGACACTGGTACTTTAATGGTGGACTAGCAATACTGTTAGAGGCTATTGTAGATACAGAGGGTAGGGGAGTTGGCAAATTGCTATCCCTGGCTGACTCTGTCTGGACTCTGGAACTAAGCAAGACCAGGAGAGGTTAATACTTGGATTTCTTTAGGAAATACAGAGCTGAGAACTAGGCTGAGAAGTTGAAAAGCATCCCAGAAGAAGACGAGGACATATCATTTCTGTACTGTTGCCAGGAAAATAGCATTGACATGTCCATTAAGTTTCCAGAAGTCAAGGTCAACTTGAAGGAGACTTAGCTTTTCTATATATGGTGTTTTGGTTTCAACTTCTAGCATGGCATTTTTTGGCTTCTTAGCACTGTTTTGCTATGCTTCGTGATCTTTAAAGCATTGCTGTACATTGCTTTGGAGAGGTTTATCATATGGAGTTGCTTTTACATCTCTGCAATAGATAAAATAATAAATATGCTTCTGAAAGTTGACCTTGTCTATAAGGAACTTGTTTATGATTAATGATGTATTTCTGTTTGTAATTTTTTTGGCCTAACCTTTATTAGAAAGCTGAACACTAATGTGTTTTGACCTTACAATAACAAACACATTATAAAAGCATTTGTCACTGCAGTGAGAAAGCCAACAGCCCTAGAAATCATAAACATGCGCAAATCATGTCATGTTTTGCCATATTTTTGTTCAATTAATACATTACACAAACCAGACCTCTGAGCAATCCCCTCTTAAGTAATATTTAGGCCAATCAAAAGGAAAATGCTAATGTCACATACAGCTTAAAATTGTCTGGTTATCTAAAATAAAAGATCCAAAGTTCTACCAAGACTTCCTCATTAGTCAAACAGACATTGAGAAATCTAAACGTAGGCAATTTATTGGTTTGTTTGTCAAATGTCACTCACCTCACCTCATCTCAGGTGACTATAGGTGGCACACAGCAGTAAAAACAATAAATATAAGAATAGCAATACAAATATAAAAACCATAATAAATATCCTAAAACACCATAATATCAAGCAGTATGTGAAAGGAGAATTTTTAAAAAGATCCCCTCAACAATAACACTATTTAAGCAAGTCTCTGGTTCCATGGGCACCCAGATGTAGTTACATAACTTGAGGTCCTTTCAAAATATTAGTTATATTTTGAATATACATCAGAGTTCCTTCTAGATGAGGGAAATAGAACAGAACAGAATAGACTTTGGAGGTCTTCTAAGTCCAACCTTCTGCTCAGGCAGGAAGCCCTGCACTATGTCAGACAAATGGTTGTCCAATCATTTGATATTGAAAGGGACAGGGCCAATGTAATTTTGGGGGAAGGATATTCCATAAGGCAGGCTTAGTGTCAAAGAAGGCACTTCTTCTGGGACCCACCAAATGCTGATCCCTAGCTAATGGTGCCCATAGTATACCTTCTCTATAAGATCTGATGGGGTGGGATGACATAATCTGAGGGAAGCAGACCATGAAAGGCTTTAAAGATTGGAACCAGCACCTCAAAAATTGGACCCAGGGCAAACTAATAACCAATGTGGCTCTCGGAGTAGAGGTGTGATTACCTGGGGCCTGGCACAAAGGCAATACAGTCAGATAATCAGCAGGAGTCCTTTTATTAGCTCCAACTTTGCCCCCAATGTCCTGGTTACCTTCTGGCTGGAGAAAAATTCCCCTTGGAACAGCCTTTGGCTGCAGAGAATCAAGTCCAAAATGTGGTCAACAAAAACTGTAACTATAAGTCCAATCAAGGCAAAATGAGGTAATTAGTCTGCCATGGTAGGAGCAAAAATTCCAGACATGAAGGCATGGCACTAACTCAGCCTGGTTGGGAGGACACCAGGAACACAGGTAACCAAAGTCAACACAAAATCAACTCACATTTGCTCCCAGCAGCCCTAGGATGAAGAGGAATGGGCCTGGGTCTTCCTCTGAACACCTTCTCCCTTGTTCTACCTCTTCCCTGCTCTGCCCAGCCGGACTTTGCCCTTCTCCAGTTTCCTCCACAGCCAACAGAACCACACTTCCACTCCTTTGTCAGCTGTTCCTCTTCCTCCTTGGATTCAAACTGCGACAAGGGCATGACAAGAGGCATAGCATGTGCTGTTATAAGAGTACACCCATCTGCTTGTGTCACTGCATTTTCTAGCGGTTGAAGCTTTGCGATACAGCCCCATGTAGAGCATATTGCAGTGTTACCCTTTTTTGTTAGAAGGTTAGTTTTTTCTGGAAAACCAGTGCATTAAATTTCTATCAGAAACTATACAGAAGAGAAAGCAAGAGAGAAATCCAGAGATTTCTCCATATCCAAATCCATATCAGAGCTAATTAAATTGTCAAGCCTTCTTGTGATATGTTCTATAAATCTTATAAACACATGCTATGGTTGCAGTTTCAACCAAGCACTTCTTTTTTTTTATTTCAGGAAATGGAGGAGAGACAGATTTGATGCTAATTCAGAAATGGATAAGTTTGGCTCTTTCCCCTGGGTAAAATCCTCTAGTTGTATTAAGAAGCACATTAGGGAAGCATAATATTCCCCAAAGGCTACTTTTATATTTCATTTTTGCAGAAAAGTTTTGCAGGACAAACCATCTGATTGCAGGACAAACCATCTTTTCTGATATGAAAGAATCAAATTGAAAATCTCTGGGCAAATGTATTTTTAAAAATCCTCATTTCCATTTTGCGGTGACATATTCATGTCACTTCCCCCACTCCTTCCCATTTCACAAATAGAATTCTCCTGTTGATATATAAGTATATGCCAACAATACTTACAGACAAAGGTCAATGTCCATTACATATTTAAATTGTCTTAGAAAAAAAGAAATCCATAAACCTGGGTGTAACCTTGAATATCTTACAGTAACTTTCTCTTTCAAAGCCTGGTGCTCTTCAGAAATCTTGGACTACAGGTGCCATTATTTCATGCTACTCTGGCTAATATTTGGTGCTTTCTGATTCATTATATTTGGCAGGCATCAGGAAAGGAGGAGCAGTAATCTAGCCCAGGAACTCAGGGATACACACACACATACACATACACACACGTGCACATTTATTTATTTATTTATTTTGTCAAGCAATTATAAGATAACAGGTATAAGTATAAACATAATTATGAATCCATGAAATGGATACATATAAGAAAAATAAAAAGAAACAATAGGACAGGGACGGTAGGCACATTGATGAGCTTATGCACGCCCCCTACAGACCTCTTAGGAAAGGGCTGAGGTCAGTAGTAGACAGTCTAAGGTTAAAGTTTTTGGGGTTTAGGGAAGAAACCACAGAGTCAGGTAGAGGATTCCAAACATTGACCACTCTGTTGCTGGAGTCGTATTTCCTGCAATCGTGTGGTGCGGTTTACCTTGAGTTTGAGTGTGTGCATGCACCCTTGCACACATGCACATATATGTGTGCATACATAGACACACCAATTGTAGAATATGTGAATTATTCATAGGAAAAAACATGCTTTACATCAAGCCATTTGAATCACTCTAAATTGAGATTCAAGCCTATCATTGGAAGATGCCTCCTTGAAAGAGGACATATAGTAGTATTGGAAGAATGCTGGATCACAACTCTGTGCTCTAAATCCACTTGGATGGCTTCCCTGGAATAAAGAGTCCAGTTAGAAACATAGAATTGACAGCAACATTTCAATCTTAACAGATCATTCAGAGGGGGCATTAAATCTTAAGGTACATAATTTGCATCAATTTACATCATTAGCATGATTAGGTAATCAATAGGAATTAAATTTTTTGCAAGAAACCCTGGGTTTAATGGATAGATTCTTATTCTTTTAAATGAGGATGAATGAATGAATGAACGAATTCTTTATTGGCCAAATGTGATTGGGCACACAAGGAATTTGTCTTGGTGTATATGCTCTCAGTGTACATAAAAAGAAAAGATACATTTGTCAAGAGTCAAGAATCATAAGGTACAACACTTAATGATAGTCATAGGGTACAATCAGCAATCAAATCATAACAGGAAACAGTCAATAAAAATCGTAAGGAGTTACAGTCATACAGTCACAAGTGGGAGGAGATGGGTGATATGAACGATGAGAAGATGAAGAGGGTGAAGACCAAATGGAAAAACAAAAGTCCACTGCATCTAGAGACTGTTAAACCAAGATCCATTAAAATAGGTTTTATAGTTGGAGTATTAATTTGACACCTCAAATATACCTAAATTCTAGTTACAGGTAGGAGGTAGATTTTGAATTAGGGCCTTATTACAAGAAAAGGTGGTGTGGCAACAAGATCAGTTCTACCGCTCTTTAGCTGGAACTTTGCCACTGCTGCAGCAATCACTCTGGGTCATGCTGGACAGTTCCCCATCTAATCTGAAGGCTCTCATCCTTACCCCAGAGATTACCTGTACACATTAGCCAGTAGTGGGATTCAATTTTTTTTTACTACCATTTCTGTGGGGGTGGCTTGTTTGGTGGGCGTGACTTGGTGGTCATGTGACTGGGTGAGCATGGCCAACTCGGCAAGGTCGTGTGGCACCTTGCTGCGAGTGATGTTGAGTTAGGCATACTCACTCAGTCACATGACCAATGCTGCAGAGACAGGGTGATTTCCTACATACCTCCCCCTCCTTCTCCACCCTTGGGCTGACCAAAAATAAGCCCAACTAAAGATCACGACTTCTTGCCAAGTCTGCCTGCCAAATGGGTTTTGTTTTGGGATGGTTTTTGTTTTGTTTTTTGCCAGAAGCCCCTCAGAGATAAATTGGCACCACCAAATCTTCCTGTACCTCATTGTTGCGCCACTGCCTGTTGCTGCTGCGGGCGCTGCTGCGGCTGTCTGGCTGCCCAAGTAAAGAACCGCACCAGCTCAGGGCAACTGTGAGGAGCAAGAGGGGAAGCCAAGGCACTTGCCTCATAGCAGTTAACTTTGCTCTCTCTCTCTCACTCCATTTAGGCACTCCCGGCATGCACAAGGAGCATGAAGGGAAGTGGATGCATTTTAAAAGTCAGAGAACTTTGCCCAAGACTTCTTGTGTATCTGTGGCAACACCTCTCCCAATGATGAGTTGGCGGTGATCTAACGAAATGTCTTCCAGCTCTTAAAGATCGACTTTAAGAGCACCCTCATGGAAGAAGCCGAGAACATGAGCAAAAGTAGCGGCGATGGGGGTGACAGGAACATGTGATGAGTCCCTTCATGGTCCCCTCCCGGGTAACAGCCAAGGCTTCAGAACCTCCTCTTTTCCTCAGAGGCATGGCATCTGCCTCCCTTCACACTCCTTGTGGAGGGACACACATCCCTGTCAACCCCGCTGTCACTTTGTTTTCTCTCGGTTCTCGGCTTCTTCCATGGGGGCATTTCTTAAAGTCGATCTTTAAGTGGTCCTGCCCAGTACCCACCCTCCCAGAGCACATTTTCTTCCTTCTCCCAGTAGACGCACCTCTTCCAGCCCAGCCCAGCCTGGCCAGCCAGCAGGTGAGTGAGTGGATGTCCTGGGGCTTCTTGCCCCCCTTGTCATGAGATGCCTACAGCTGCTGAGTGCTTTATTCAGTGTGGCTGCAGTCCAGCAATCGCACTGAAAAAAGCACGCCCTGTTCTATGTGCCGGGCTCGGCAAGTGTGAGCGGCCGGCGCATAGAACAGGGCTGCGCCAGACTGTTGGAAAAGCGGAGCGAAGCCAGAGATCAGTAGCCACCTCTTTCAACACAGAAAGCCTCCCCCAAACAGCCAGCTGCTCTCCTCCTTCTCTGCCTGTTGGTTCTGTATGGCCGAGGAGGAGGAGAACAGCTGGCCAAAGGGGCTGCTGCTGGAGGCGACTCTTTTTTTGTGTCCAGCCGCCTCTTTTGGCACAGGAAGCCTCCCCCAACCGAGCTGTGCCATGGCCGCCACATGGTAGGAAAAGCTAGGAGAGGGAGCAGGACAAGTGAGGGACCAGGCGAGCAGGTGACCGGGTTGGGGGTATAGTCAGCCAGGGGTCGCCACCAGTTTGGTGACCCACACCAAATCACTGCTACCAGTTCGCCCAAGCCGGTGTGAACCGGTTGAATACCACCTCTGATGTTTATTGTTAGTTGTTAGAAGAGCTTTGGCTCAGGTGAGCTTGGGGTAGGGTAGTGAGGATAATTTTCCATAATTGGAAAGTACTCTTCTAGTTTTAAGGAATGGATCCAGAATATGAGCTTATTATCCAGGTTTGAAAAGCTCATTTGTTTTCAAAATGAGTTGATGATGCAATATCTTCTATATGGTCTAGATCATGGGTGTCAAACTCATGGTGTCACGTTGCTGTCACATGACATGTCACAATGTTTTCCCCCTTCACTGAGCTGGAGTGGGAGCAGTCTGTGTGTGACCAACCAGCCCACGGGCCACCAGTTTGATACCCCTAGTCTAGATTTAATGACCAGCTTAAGGATTTAATTAATTTTATATTGTTATCTGTAGTTAATATCAGTTTATTTTGTTAGTTTTTTTGTCACATATATTTTAATCACTATATTATATTTAAGATTTATTTCTTCACTGTATAGGCATTCTTTCTTAGTGGTGTAAGGTAGGTTTTTTTGTGTTTATTAGAGAAATTAAAGAAAAAGAAAGAAAAGCAATACATATGTGAGATCAGTCACCTGTTTGTGGCAACTCTATTCAGGATGCTATGCTGGATCAAACAAGACCACTGAAAAAGAGCCAGTTGGGCCCATTTTGGAAATATGCCCAGACTGGCCAGCCACAATTTCAGCAACTTCGGAGAAGCAATACCATACAGAGCTTTTTCAACTGCTACTATATTTTTTTCTCTCCCCAGCTTTGCTAATGAGCCAGAGATCTCATTGCCTTTTTAAAAAGTCTCTATAGGAACATTGGCTAAAGGCATGAAAAGAGGATGGGGGTGTTATATCTACTTTATTCTTTGCTAGAGCATGCCTTCAGTCAGTGATGCCAGGTCCTTCAATTATCCCAAGGTCAGCCACTTATCTTCATAGCTGAAAAGTGTGTGAAGTGGGGAAAAAAAACCTTGTAGTTAAATATGGATTGCAATCTCTTCATTTGGATGAAAATAACATGGGGACCTGCAATTAAATTTAGAATTTGCTCAATAATGATTCTAGTTTTGCCAACCCTACACACAATTGATTCTGCTAAGCATTACACATTGCAATTTAAAACAGTACATTAAAGGCAAAATTGCAAAACTACAGTAATGCTGAAATAACATTTATCACAATTAAAAAACACCAAATAGAGCAATATAGAATAATGAACTATGTTATACTATATATATATATTTAAAAACTAAAACAATCAGGTGCAGCAGCTAAAGACATTTCAGCAACTAAAATACACACCTTAAATATATTTCTAAAAGTTAAGCTACTTCAGATGCCTGAAACTAAAATGATTGCAATCTAATGTAGGTGTTGGCAAGCTTCCCTGAAGAGCAATATTTCATTCGTGAGGAGCTATCACAAAAATCTATCTTATGACCTGCAGCCAATCTCAGCTTAGACCAGGAGTGTCAAACTGGCAGTCTTCGGGCCAGATGCATCATGTGCAGACCACACCTACCCCAGCTCCGTGAAGAGAAAAAACATTGTGAAATGTCACCTGATGACAATGTGACACTGCGAGTTTGACACCCATGGCCTAGATCAAGGTTTCCAGGAAAGTCTCATTATATTGGACTTCTGGTTCTTGTAGTGCTTTGCAGGATTAAACCAGCAGTTCCAATTGGCCATTCGAGAAAAGTGGCTGTCCTGTCTCTTTTTAAATGTCAGGGCAGGTGAAAGAGGATTTGCATACTATGTTCACAATACTTGGTCCTAATTTGAAGTCTCATTGCCATATTTGTCACGAGTTGAAATTCTGAAATTTCTTCAGAATCAGACCCTTATACAACTCAATTATTGCAATCATCCAAATGCCACTTGTCCAGTCTGATGGGTACTATGTCTGTACATGGTATCCATTCCGAAATTCCACTGTTCCAGTGGAGGGGAAGATCCACTTCAGCTACTGTATTACTACTTAAAAACACTCGGAGACTATATTGGAAGACTATGTTTGTGGCAAAATCATATTCTGAGGTTTTCCCCTGGGAAGTTTTCTTGCCTGCATCTATGCCTTCTCCTGCCAATTTCTCTGGTGCAGCTGAGTGTTCTAACTACTCTTGGCATTTCAAGACATATAGGGTGATCCTAAAGTGATGCCTCTTTAGCAGAACCATATATTGGTTAATGAGGTACTGCTTTCTTTCCAACAAGAACATCAACATTAACTCAGATGATTCTTTCCATGGATTGTCTGTGCTTCTTGTTTTGACCTAAAGATGTCCTAACCAAAATATAGACACTCCACCCCCAAATTTGCAAGAAATATAAGCAAATACCCACACTATAATCTATCCAGCTTTGGGCCCATTTAATTCCTTTTTTGTTTTATTTAATATCTTTACTTTGTTCAGCAATGCCAGTATTTTGCAATTCCTTTTTTCCCCCAGAAATGACAAGTTTTATTAATAAATAATATCCAAGCTAATTGTTAAATGTATTGCGATGGGATGGAAAATTCTTCATTTATGACAACCTACTTTTACTGGAAAAGAAATATATTGTCCATATGTTCCCACATTATTCACATATTTGCATTTGGACAGAAAGCGTATTTAAAATTTGACACATGTCTGATCCCAGCTGTAGGTAAATAACCACAGACATATTGATTAGATGAGTTTGCTCTCAGACGAGACATATTCTTTCCCTTAAGACTTGACATTTCTAAACAATAGAGTTAGGATTTATCCTGACATAAAAGCTCAGAGTCTTCAGAATACTTTTCAGACTTACGTAGCATAGTACTACATGCAAATCTTTTAAAGCTTTGAGACTTCAACATTTTCCCCTACCTAAGAAGAGCCACACTCTCCTTGAAGAGCTGTAGACGATAACCCCAGAGCAAAGAAATTGTTATCTGGTCACAATCTTTCTGACTACAGATCTTTCTACTTTCTACTACTGTTTTCCACATCCAAACCTGCCTGTCTTGTGAGAATGTTCCAGGAAAGACCTCTGACTGAAAGTAGGAGACATGGATGGGTACACAGGCCCAGCACATTTTGAAGCTCCCTACCCTCAGAGATTCATAACGTTCCACTCCTCATAGCATTCAGAACATTACTGAGACAGCTCCCATAGAATCTTCAACTTTAATTGAAAATTACTGGCATTCATTTGGTTTGGTGGGTTTGGGGCAATTTTTGCTATTTTCATATTTTTGCTTTGTTGTGATATACACAAAAAGTTTTGGTTGAGGCAAGCAAGATATGAAAACCATAAAGTAAATAAAGCCATAAATGAAGTCTGTAAATTACAGTCCATGTTCCATTTCTGTGTATGCATTTATTTATTTATTGGGCTTATATACAGCTCCAATCCTAATTGACTGAGCAATTTACTCCTATACCAGTAGCAAGAATAAAACAACAAAATGAAGGATAGCACAGGTACTTCTTCCCCAAGGAGGGAAGAAGTTAGATGCCATCCAGAGGTGGTCTTCAGCAGGTTCTGACCAGTTCTGAAGAACCAGTAGCAAAAATTATGAGTAGTTTGGAGAACCATCAAATCCCACCTCTAATTGGAGATTTTACAGTATCCTTCCCCTGCCACGCCCACCAAGCCATGCCCATAGAACCGGTAGCAAAAAAAATTGAATCCCACCAATGATGTCATCCCTCAGACTCCACATACAATGTGTAAAAATAATAATGACAATTTTGCAAAAAACTAAAACCAAACCAAAATGAACAAATAAATAAACAAAAACAAAAACAAAAAAACAGGCAGGTCACAGCCTGTCTATTGTCAGAGGAGTTCTATTTCTCAGAAGGGGAACAGTGATGGAGTAAAACTAATTCTGAGATCCTTGCAGATGACAATTTCTAAATCCCGAGATCCAGAAAAAGCCATCTCATCTTTCTCTTTATATACAGACAGAAGCTATCCCTTGGTCCTGTAGATATTCAGATTCTGAATTACATAGGGATTTAAATTTAACAACCATCACTTGGAACTGTAGCTGTAGCTGTAATACACTGCTAGGTAGTCCAGCTATTGGAACATTAAGAGGGTGAGGGAGGGAAAGAGAAAGAGATTTTTATTTTTAAAACATTTTTTCCTAGTGGCATTGCCTCTTATTTGGCAACTTTATTGCTCCACCTAAATTGTCCATTTCCATCTAGCAATTGGCAGGTCTTCCTTTAGGGTTTCTTTAAAAAGTACAGCTTGACCAAGCAATTTTGGTATAAACTAGATTTAGTTGTTTCTTTTTCTTATTTAATACATTTTAAAAAAATTTGGCTTACCTTTTCTGGGCTTTGCACAATGTTTTCTTGAGAAGGAAATAGCATAATGAGTATATGTGGGTGTAAAAAACTTTTTCCAGGTCCTGCATTCAGCCTCCTCCAATATCAACAATGAATTTTCCGACCTAAAACCTAGAGATTAGGCAAAGGAAGCTGCAAAACAAACTGGAGAGAAGATGGTTTTGCTGAGATAGTGTTATTTGACTTTTGAGTTTTGCAAGAATATCTAAGAGCTGTTGTTATTTTCTGAGGCTTGCAGTAAGGGTGAAAGATGCAAATAGACCACATTTTGTGAAAGAATAATTGTGCTGTGTTCCCTGATCTTTATCCCTTTAAACATGGTACAGTGAAGAAAAAGCAATTTCCTAATGAAGGCAGTAAAGGACAAGTTCAGTGTAGTGGTTAAGCCATCAGGCTACAAGGGGATGGGAGGAAAGAGAGAGACAGCGAGCCCTGATCCCATCTCAGTCATGACGTCATCTGGGTGACCTTGGGCCAGTCACTTTCTCTTAGCCCTCAGAAGGAAATGATGGCAAGCCACTTCTGAAAAACTTTGCCAAGAAAACTATGGGGACTTGTCAATCTCCAAGATTGTACATGGCCAAGCAGTAGGAAACAACCCGTGGAGAGAGACAGCTACGGAAATTTAGGAACTTGCTCAGTTGATATGCAAACTTGTTCCGCTATGCAATAGGTAAGGCTGGTTGAAAATCTGCAGGTTTCCAAAGGGCAATTCCTGCTCTGTGTTACACAGAAATCAGCATCGATAATATCAACTATATTTATGATGAGAGTACAAGGCAGACACTTCATAACTATGGAAGAAATAGATTAGAAATTCCATGTGATTGTTTCTTTATTTTGCTACAGATAGCATTGCACTTGCCAGTTCCAGTTGTTATTGTTAGGAATAACAAGGTTATCTAACGTAGTTTGGGTAAAATAATATATATAAACTATGATAGTGAGTTTTAAGTGTGTATCACTTTAAACAGCAAAGCATGTAATTTTGGGTGCGGTTGTAAAACCGCCATAAGGAGGGAGCAAGAGAATTTGCTTGATTGCTGGCTTACTGGATTGCTGGATGGCTGACTATGATGGATTGATGGTTTGCTAACTGCGTGTTCCCTGCTGCTGAAGGAAGAAAGGAGGTTTGACTTCTTTATATCTCTACTGTGAAGAGATATATTACTGGACTGATATTTGTAAGTTTACTGACCTCTTTTTCGACACTGGACTTTGCAAATGAATAATCCCCAGACGGACTGAACTAGTGAATGATATATGGACTGTTTGACTATGCTAAAACTCTTACTGGAATAAACTATTTAACTAGCACAGTGTATCTGTTTTTACTGAGTGTAAGCTACAAAAACATTTATCTCACATATTTGCCTGCCTGACTGCCGTACAGATTCTGCTAGGGTGTATCCCTAACAGTTATCGCATTTGTTTTTCTTAGTTTTGAATCCAGTTTCCTGTCTTTAAAAATTTACTGATACTATACATTGATTGTGGTTGTTTCTAAAGAAGGAAGGTTGGAAGTTTCTCTTGACCAGAGTCTCCTGGAGCAAGTACAGTCTTCCCTTGATGAGTTGCAATGCTCTAGAAAAGTCAGTCTTATCGTAGAATGTGATCTTAATCCTTCCTAGGTCAGTTTTAACCTCACCTAATTGGAAGAACTGGAATATCAGATGTCTGTTTCCCAATTGACATGGTCTATTACATAACTTCTCCCAGCAGTGAAATTCTAATCATTTGTTAATGGGAAGATACTCCTTTTCTCACCAACTACTTTATCAATTATGGACCCTTGATACAAAAATGATTCTGTGAGCACTGAATAATTTTTAGTGTCTGGTATCATTTGTGCATAGTCAGTTCACAGTGACTATGCACATCCCTTCTGAGGTCTTTTTACAGTGGCCAATGATTGGCAGGCTGTTCCAATGCTATCAATGCTATCAATCTTGATGTCTCCTACTGCCACATGTTGCCTAGGTGAGGAAAGAAATGCCTCTTTAAAAGCATAAATTCATTCTTCACTAAGTGGCTAACTGGGATTTCAATCAGGAGTAGGACTGAAGTTAGGAAGCAGGCTGGATGGGAATTCTAGGAGTTGAAATCCACATATCTTAAACAGTTGCCAGGTTTGAAATACACTAATATGCATGAATCATTTTAAACAACTGTAAATATAACATAGAAATATTGATTATTATTAGAATATGACATTTTGTAAAGACCTTACTACCATTTCAGACCCAAATGAGTTATATAACATTTTTTTAAAAAAAATGTTTGCCATCATGTAGAAAAATCCATAAGATGTTCTTTTCAGTCTGTTGAGGAACAAACTTCAAGAACCTTTGCTACTAGTAGCTTGTCCTTAATTGGTGCATTTCTTCTTCAAGTTACAGCTGAATAGTATTTTAAATCTAAAAGGGAAAATACATTTACAGGGAGAAAATTATTGTAATTATTCTCCATTCTGTTTTTCAAGTACTGCCTGCTCAACCTGCATTCATATATTTTTGTTTGTTTATTTTTTTGAGGGACAAGCAATTTCTGGGGGGAAATTATTAGCAAGGGGACAATAAAAATCCTCAAGGAAAAAAATTCCTAAATACAGATTCCACATATACCATTACATTATTTGTAGCATCATTTTATAAAAAATAAGATAAATCGGGAACCATATGCAATTTATTCATAAGGAAGAATTCCCTTGAATTCCATGGGAGTGGAGGATCAAAGTAGTCATTTAATGCTTGCCCATTAACACTTCTCTGCCTTGTCTAAATTAGCATTTGCAAGATCCTCCCCTTCCTACACCATAAGTGGGTCTGTCTCTAAGTGATGGAACAGTACTTCCTGATCTAGGGCAGAGGTGAGGAGACATCACTCACCGATCTGTGTCAAAGAAGCTTTCTACAAAAGAACATCCCTCCTGTGGCCACTCAGGCATATGCAAAAAAAACCCTGCAAACTGGCAGGGATATATGGTGCAAATGCCTTGCAATCAAAAGCTCACATTGTCCATCTCTTGAACTTGTCTGACAATGTTCTTATTCTGGTTCTCAAGGGAGTCTTTCTTATCACCACCTCCTGTATAAGACGCTTTCTGACTCCCTGCTGATAAGACATGTGGTATCTTGATTCCTTCTGATTTCTTCTCCCCTCTAAAATCCCATTTCTTCTTTGCAAAGGCCCTTTCTAGAGTCATGACATCTCTCTTGACCTTTATATTCCTTTTTCCCAGATATGCTACAAGCTGCAGATGCCGGTGCTGCTGCCTGGAAGGACCTTATCACTTCATCCCCTTTCTTAACTTGCTTCTCCACGTCTACTAACCTCATCCTGATGGAGGGCAAACAGCACAACGGTTGTGAAAAGGTCTAGTTAGTCCTTGGTGACTCAGATCCTTACTTTCAATTCCATCAGTGAAAATACTCCCCCCCATCTCATATTCTTCCAAAAGGATAGAAGATAACACAATTAGAGATACATTTGTGCAAAACAACGGTATAGCCTGCATACGAGGAAGAAGGCAATAATTCCAGCTTTTAAATTTCAGAATTATTCAGCTGAATTATAGGAGGAGGCTGTGCCCACTTAGAGAGCATTGTGAAACTAGATGTGCAACCCCAATCAGATATTGTTCATCACACAGCCAGATGTTTAGACTGGATTTGGTATTCGTATTCACCAGTTGAGTCCTTCCTGAGGTCCTGGGGAAGGCAGATGTTGTTTGACGGTATTAAAGGCAAAGGTGTTATTCAGCAGGTTCTAACCAGTTCTGGAGAACCAGTAGTGGAAACTACTCAAGTTTAGAGAACCAGCGAATACCTCCTCTGACTGGCTCCATCCCCATCTATTCTCTGCCTCCCGAGTCCCAGCTGATTGGCTGGGTCTTCTTTTGTTGCCCTGCATAGGGGAACGGAGCTGGAAAGCAGGTTAGTGGGGTTGGGGAGGGAATGGGATTTTGCAGTAACCTTCCCCCAGGAGTGCGGAGAAAATAGAGACTTTATAGTATCCTTCTCCTGCCACGCCCATCAAGGCACGCCCAAAGAACTGTTAGTAAAAAATTTTTGAATCCCACCCTGATTAAAGGTATTATCACAGGATGTAGCTGTTCTAAATAAAGCTGTCTTTTGCAATTGATTGGTGGTGATTTTTGTCAATGCTGATGGTGTTCCTGTTGCTTTGGACTGCACCTCATGTGGCTATTAGAATTGGCACCATCTTTGCTTTCTTTTCCCACAGTCATTCTATTTGCAGATCTTTGTATTTTGTGATTTTTCTCCAGTTCTTTTTCTTCTGCTGTCTCCAGGAATGGCCATGTTCACTATCCAAACTTATTATTATTATTATTATTATTATTATTATTATTATTATTATTATTATTATTGTTGTTGTTGTTGTTGTTGTTGTTGTTGTTGTTGTTGTTGTTGTTGTTGTTTGCACATTCAGCCAGATGTTCAGGCTGGATTTGGCATTTTTATCCACATGTCATGTACTTTCCAAGGATGTGGGATAGGCAGAAGTTGTTATTTGCTGGTATTAAAAGTATCATTGGAGGATGTAAGTAAAGTTGCCTTTTGCAATTGATTGATGGTGATTTTGCCAATGCTGGTGGTGTTCAAGGGGTGTTGTAGATGTTGTTGTTGTTGTTATTCAGGAATAAGAGATAAATTATTAACCTAGATAACATTTGTCAATCCTACTTAACTATAATCAAAGAATAATGACATATACAATATGAATATACAAAAATGGAATATATACTGAATGGAAGAGTAGCATTATTAAATCACCAGTAAAAAGAAAGTGAAAGTATTGGTACCCAGCAGCTATACTTAAAATATAAAAATAATGCCTAAGGTACCAAGAACAACACATGGAGTTACTTCTGAGTAGTTCTTCATTGTTGTTTACCTATTAATACAATCTTGCCAGACCAAAACAGTTATCTGCGTAACTATTAGATATACTCTGCAAACTACGAGGAAGAAGCTGCTTTTGCCTTCTTTCTGCCTACCAGACTGTTATGAACTAATAAAACGCTTAAATAAAGTTTTATCAAACCTTTAGAAAATAGCAGGGTTCTAGTCCTGCACTTCTGATTGGCCAATAGTAGCGATATCGGATTGGTCCGTTCAGGAGAATCTGATTGGCTGTTAACGAGCCATTCTCATTGGTTAAGGGGATTAACACTCCACGTTTCTCATTGGTTACTAGATCAGCAGCTTGCCTATAAAAGGGCTGCTGCTGCCCTACGTTTTTGCTCTGTTCAGAATGACTAATAAAGAGTTGAAGTTCACTGTTCACCGTCTCGTCTCCATTCCTTGCGCCCATGCGCAGAATTTAACACAGGCATTCTAAGCTCTCCATACTTTGTCCTCTGGGAAAGAATCCAGTAGTGGTATTCTACTGGTTTGGCGTGATTCGGCCGAGCTGGTAGCGGCAATGAGCAGCGAAGACAGAACCGGTTCTCTCTGCCACTCTGCTGTTGGACCCACCTGCCCGCCCGGGCTCCCACACTCACCTTTATCTTTGGCTTTTGAAGTGCAGCTGCTTTGCATGGCACAGAAGAGAGAGTGCAGGCTTTCAGGCGGTGAATTGGAACGCCTCTGCGCCTTCGCAAAGTGCGTGTTTGGCAGGCACATGCATGCAAGCAAAGAACACCCACCAAGCCACACCCACCGAACTGGTGGTAAAAGTTGTTGCATCCTACCACTGAAAGAGTCCCTTCCTCCTGCCATAGAAAGAAAGAATGTAGGAGTAAATAGCAGCCAAATCCTGTAATAAAGGGCTGTGACAAGCACAAATATCTTAAACTGCACTATGGCTCAGATAAAGAAGCAATAAACCAAGTTATAATAGTAGTGTAGGACAGGGGTAGCAAACTCAGTTTCATTGAGGGCCGAATCAGGGTTGTGTTTGACCTCAGGGGCTGGGTTGGACGTGGCCAGGATAGGCATGGGCAGCTCAACATCACTCATGTTGGGGGCACCTGTGGTGGCCTCAGCACTCTGCCAACAAAAATGGACCCCCAAGCTCCATTTTTGGCTGTGAAACCCCCCTGAAACCCTCTACTGGCGAAAATGGAGTTCAGGCTCATGGCCCTCCCAATCTCTATTTTTCCTGGCAGAGGCACCACAGGCCGCTCCTTCGCTGTTTCCAGGGTGGCCCTGTGGGACAGATCTAAGCACCCTGTGGGATGGATCTGGCTCACAGGTCTTGAGTTTGACACCCCTGGTGTAGAAAGTCCGGTACAGCCTGGATGGTACTATTCCAAACTACAATCAGGATATGGAGAGAAGAAAAAGGAATTCATCTTCTTCCGTACCTCCCCCCCCCTCAGTTTGGTCAAAGGGGATTTGTGGACTGGCTGCTGAAAGTCGCGATCGTAATTGGTCGATATGCTGTTTCCAAAGTTTATCGTCAAGGCATTGCACAAGGTAGGATCTGGGGCTGGTTACACGTACTACTGTCGCTTCCACCCACAACGGGTCGCCCGATAGGTTTTTTGCATAAACCAGGTCTCCTACCTGGAAGGTGCGACAGCGGCCGCTGGATCCTAGTGGTTTCTCTGGTTCATAAGCCGGGTGCAACCGGTCGAGGTGGGAGCGGAGCTTTCGTCCCATCAGCAGTTCAGCGGGAGTTTTGTTGGTGACGCGATGTGGGGTGATGTGTTGCAAGAAGAGGATTTGATTGACCTTGTCATCAATGTTGTTGTAGTCTACCTTTTGCAAGGTTTTCTTTACAAATTGGACCATGCGTTCTGCTCGGCCATTGGTCGCAGGGTGCACAGGCGAGGTGAGCGCATGGCTGATGCTGCGGTCAGCGAGGTACTGCTCGAACGCTAGTGCAGTAAATTGTGGGCCGTTATCGGATACCAGGACATCTGGTAATCCATGGGTTGCAAAGAGTCTGTTTAAAATTTTGATAACCGCCTCGGAGGTCGTAGTCGTCATGCGATGAATTTGGAGCCAATTCGAGTAGGCGTCGATGGTAAGCAGGAAAGTGTGGCCTTTGGTTGGCCCCGTGAAGTCCAGGTGAATTTGGGACCAGGGTCCACGTGGTATCTCCCATTCAGTAGGCATGGTTTTTGGTGGGGCGTTGCTGACTTCTTGGCATTTGGGACAAGCTTTAACCCACTGTTCGATTTGCTTGTCAATGCCCGGCCACCATGCGTAGCTTCACGCAAGGGCTTTCATTCGCACGATGCCGGGATGGCCCTCGTGCAAAGTTCTCAGTAGCACTTTTCGGAGCCGTTCTGGGATAACGACTCTATCACCCCAGATGACACAGCCTTTCTGGGAGAAGAGCTCGGTCTGTCAAGACTTGAATGGTGTGAAGTCATCTGATAACTGGTCCAATGGCCATCTGTGTTCTACCCAGCCTAGGACTTGTGCTAGGGTGTGGTTGCGTTTGTGATATCTCGGGCGGTCAGTGGCGATGAGTTGAGTGCCTCGATTTGCAACGTGGTTACCGTTGGTGCCGGATCTGGCATGGTTGGCTCCACAGCCAGTGCAAGGGCGTAAGGGCTTCGGATGGTGGTCCCGGTCGGACCGCAGTTGATGGACCTCTTCTTCGTTGCTGTCTGACGACAAAGAGAGGTCCTCGTGGTGCGTTGTCGCAAGCTGCCCTTCTGAACTAGGTGAGATTTTGCTGGCCAGTGGTGGTACCGGAGCGCGGTTTCAGCGTAGTTGTGCAGCCAACTTCTTGGTCGCTTCTGCTGCCATAGCTTCGGCGATGGCATCAGCAAGGCTGATTTCGCCTTTTGCCATCAGCTTGCTTTGCACGCCTGGTGCATCTAATCCCAGGACTACGCGATCTCTTAGTGCTTCTTCTAAATCGGCGAATTTGCAGAGGCCTCCCAAATTTCGGAGGTCTGCTATGAAGTCGGCTACCCTTTCTCCCTTTCTCTGGCTCCTCTGGTAAAACTCGTGCTGTCTCACAAGCGTAGGCACAGTCGGTGCGTAGTGACCTCACAGGAGAGGTTCGAGGTTGTTCCAATCTATCGCCTTTGCTTCTCGGGGTTTGGCTCGTGCTTTAGCCATCTTAAATACGCTTGGACCGCAATTCATTAGGAATACCGCCCGTTTCTTTCCTGGAGCGGCATCCTTTAAGTTGTTCGTCTCCAAGAACATTTGAAAATGATCCATGTAAGACTCCCAGTCTTCCTGTGCTGGATTGAACGGAGCGGGTGGTACGATGCCGCCGGACATGGTTCTGTTGTTGGCGTCGTCTGTCACGTGCTCAGTGTTCTTCGAAGTTTCGTTGGTTCAGATATCTCCAAATCTCATCCTCGTCGCCAGTGTTAAGTTTTGAGCATGGGCGAGAAAGAATGGAGACAAGCCTCTGAACGGTGAACTTCAGCTCTTTATTTACATTGTGACTTACTCGTTTAATAGCAGTTAAAACCGGCCTTATATAGGCAAACCTTGTAACTTTTAACCAATACCGAGCTAGGAACGCTAGCTCTTATAACCAATAGGAACTCTCTGTTAAGGGCCAATCGGATTCCCCGGAATGGACCAATCCGGTCCGGCCGCTTAACAGCCAATCAGAAGTGCAGGGCTAGAACCCTGCACTTACTCCAAGCTCACACTTTATTAAATCTTATTGCATGCATAACAAGATTCATAGCAGCTTTGCTCCTGTTTCAGAGGAATAAAATACAAGAGAATAGAATGGGCTGGAAGGGACCTTGGAGGTCTTCTAGTCCAGCTCCCTGCTCAAGTAGGAGAACCTATGCCATTTTAGATAAGTGGTTGTCTAAACGCTTCTTAAAAACATCCAGTGATGGAGTGCCCATGATTTCTGAAGGCAAACTATTCCAATGGTTAGTTGTCTTCACCATTAGGAAGCTTCTCCTTAATTTCAGTTTGCTTCTCTCCTTGATTCGTTTCTAACCAAAGGGCTCTTCATATAATCAATAACTTTCCTTGAAAGAAATTACAAGAAACCTAGGCATAATATGAGCCAATAATATAGCAGCTCGCTTCATAAGCTAACTGAAGTAGCTGCTGCTGGTGAAGCAAACACCATTCCTAATGACATTCAGATCCCCTTCAGTTTAAAAGAGAAAAACTGTCTCTTGTGTCAATATCCCTAGAAATGGGCCTGGAACAGTGGTGGGGTTCAAAAAATTTTTTACTGCCGGTTCTGTGGGCGTGGCTTGGTAGGCGCGGCAGGGGAAGGACACTGTAAAATCTCCAGTCAGAGGAGGGATTTGCTGGTTCTCAGGACTACTCAAAATTTCCGCTACCGGTTCTCCAGAACCGGTCAGAACCTGCTGTATACCACCTCTGGCCTGGACATATTTATATTTTGCTAAAATGTCATAGCAAATTTTCACTACCTACCCTGTTGACAGGTGTAAAGTTTTGTCACACATGGATGATATACCTCTAGATTTTCAGGAACTTTTAATGGTCAATTTTCACCTTTTGCAAAGCCCCTCCCACCCTTCCTGAGATATAAAACAAATCCTATTCAAATGGCTGCTCTGCTCCTAGAATTCCGGGGCATAGTTGGGATTTATTGCTGGTTGTTCTTTCCCACCACATCTAAAGAGGTTTCCCTTATATCAGGCATGCAGGCAAGGCCTTAGCTGCTTCCTTTCTTTGCTTCTTAAATCTCAGCTGGGCCACGTGAAAACTTTGAGAGCCAATACAGGGAAGAAAAGGTTTATAGGAGAGTAGTCAATAACAATTTTAGGGCTGAATAAACAACCTGTGACTTGTTGGGTCATACTTTTAGAGGTATTTCCTTACCTAAACAGAGAAACAGAAATGAGCATGGATGGATTGTTATTGTTTTGGCTTTAAAATTAAAGAAAGTATTGTTTTATTAAAGAAAAAAGATGCATAATTAGACAAATATAGAGGTGCTTTTCATTTAACAAAGAACACTTTTTATAACAACATTTGTGGTTGATCTGCCATTCTTTAAGAATACTCTTATGTTGGGCTTCCGGTTCCACATGGCTTCGGTGGCAGCAGGAATTCGCGACCGTTCGCGATTCCTGCTGCGCTTGCCGCCGAGGTACCCCCAATCCAAATGGGTCAGGGGGATATGGCTGCCCTGTAGGGACAGCCAAAGAGAGAGGGGAGCCGGACAGGGGGTTGGGGGTGCCGCAGACCCCCTCCTCATCTGGAAAAAAACCCTGTTTCCCAAGGTGGTGGAGCGGCGGTCAGCAATGGCCGCCAAGAAGAAGCCAGCAACCGGGTAAGATTGTGCTGGAGGAAGCAAGAAAAGTGAAAGTGCTGGCTGAGCCGGGTCAATCAACATCTTTTAAATTCGTTGGAATTGAGCTGTCTGAATTGCTGGAGGATACATTGTATCCCTAAGAAGATCGAAAGCGGCGGAGAAGCTGTTAAAGGGAACTTTTTTTTTCTTCACTCTCTCACCCCATGGAAACAGCAGATGAAGATTTGAAATTTGTTTGGGCACTGAAGGTGAATTATTCTGAAAGTTGAAGTTAAGGAACAAAACAGTTCTTGGACATTGGACTTAAAAATTTAAGAAATTGGAAAACCCTTATTAGAGGTATGGATTTCTGATCATTTAAAAATTGATGTTGCAAGTGGAAAGGGAGAGGAAAAAAATTGGAGCAGAAGTGGAAAAAGGAGGAGATACAAGGTAATTGGACCTCTTTGATTAAACAGTAACCCCGAAAAAGAAATAGAAGAAAGAAAAAAAATATAAACTTTTGGAACTTTTTTTGAATTATTTTTGATTAAAAATACTTGGGTGGTTGTTTTGGGGAAAGTTTCTCTTTTCAGGATGGCATCGCTTGTGGATGAGCTAAAGACTGAATATAAAAAATATAAAAAGGAAGAACAAGATGGAAAAGATACTTTAGGCACTTTATTTCAATTTTTAGAAATGGCGTTATGTACTTATGAAAAATTGATTATGCAGCAGAATGACTGGGACAAAGAAGAAGAGGAACAAGAAGCCATCTTTGATGAACAATGGTTTTTTTCCGGGGAGGAGGAGAAAGAGGATAAGAAAAAGGGGATTTTAAGATTTGAAAAAACAAGCAAAAAAGAGAAAAATGAGAGGAAAGGTGGATGCAAGGTTAGAAAGCAAAGGAAAGGGAGTAAGAAAAGGGAGGAGGAGAGACAAAGGGGTAAAAAGGGCAAGGAGAAGAATAAGCAAGAGAGAAAGGGGGGGAGGAGAAGCCTTAATGGTGGGAAGCAAGATCTAAAGAAAAAAAGTTTATTCAGAGACAATGGGTGAATTTAATTAAGGATAAAAGGGGGATTCTGGAAGGTATATAAGATTGTGTTTTTATATGTGTATTTAGAGTATTAAATGTACTGTGTAATTTTAGAATCTACTAAACAGAATCCCAAGATAAATTAAGTGTTTTATGAAGTACTTTTAAGTTAGGGTAATGAGTTAAAGGCATCACTCCAATTAGTGTATAGGAGAAGTATAGTAAAAGAAAAAAGATGAATGGACAGTTGGAAATAGAACAGACAAAGAATGTTATTGAAAATGGTAATAAGATATGGAAGGATATATAAAGGTTTTGTTATTTTTTTTTTTTTGTATATTGATAAAAGGCAATAAAATTTTAATTAACAAGAAATAATTTGGATGAAAAGGAGAAGCTGGGATAAGATATGAAGTTAAATAGATAAAGTAAATATTGATATTATAATTTGGAATCATTATGTTTTATTGGTTTTCTTCTTTAATTATTATTATGATTTTTAGAAAAGAATTTATAAGCTGTTATGCCTTGATTGTTTGTGCATTGTTTTTGTAAAATTGATAAAATTGGTTTATAAAAAAAAGAAAAGAAAATAATAATAAAATATGGAAGGATATATAAAGTGAATATGATGTTTGAATTTGTGTCTGTGTGAAGAGTTTCAACCCGGATCAGGCAGCCTTCAGAAAAGATGTTTTAGTTTTGTTTATGTTTTGTGTTTTGTATGTTTATGAAAGGCAATAAAATTTTAATAAGCAAGAAATATAATTTGGATAAAAGGAGAAGTTTGGATAAGATATGAAGTTAAATAGATAATGTAAATATTGATATTACAATTTGGAGTTATTTTATATGTTCTATTGGCTTTCTTCTTTAATTTTTTTTTTTTTTTTAGAAAAGATTTTTCAAGTTGTTATGCCTGGATTGTGTATTGTTTTTTGTAAAATTAATAAAATTTGTTTAAAAAAAAAAAAGAATACTCTTATGTTTTCACTTTCCTTGGCTTAAGGTAACATACAGCCGGCCATACTGGAATACTAGTTTATCCAAATAAATCAGCACATTCTCCATGGTCTGTCCTTGTACTTTATGTATAGTGAGAGCAAAGCATGACTTTTTGATAAACTGTGTGTAATTTTTGGAATCATTACAATGCCATTTTTGAATGCATTAATATTTATCTTTGCTACGGTGAGATTTTTGTGAAGTTCTTCCACAATCATCTGTTTCTCTTCAATTGAAAGTTGAAAAAGCTTCTTCAACTTCAAACTATGTTTTTTTTAAGCCGCAATTCTTCACATTGGCATCATTTCCTCCTTTCACAACTAGTAGAAGCTGAAGGAAACCACCCCAGCAAATGGTTAAAATTCCCCCAATGACCTCATTCTTGCCACATATATTGCAGAGACCAACCTACAGTTTCAAATCTACTCCCTTCTAATCATGGGACTTACATCCCTGACAAAAAGTCTTGCATTTCGACACAGTTTTATAGTACTGAGGGTTTTATTTCAATGTTGCAACGCACATTTTCAGTCACTGAGAGCTATCTTGAATCCTGAACTTGTTGTTCTACCACCAGGCATCAATGTTGCTGGATGATTCTGAAGCAATAGCTACACGTCCCTTAACTTTAGTGGGAATCAAGATGGTAACAAATGTCTTTCCCATTTCTTCTAGTACATCAATGAAAATTATTCAAGAAATTTTCTTTGGCAAGCAGTCACAGGCAGTTCTTGTCTTAAAAACACTCATTCAACAACCATTCAAAGTTATGATGGTGCTGAACATAGGGGATCATGAGCCTTACCTGAAATTATAAATTGCAGCACCCTTGTGATCATGTGATCAAAATTTTGTTGCTTGGCAGTGCACCCACTTTATGATCATGTGGACACTGCAATTCTCCCACACCTGCCTATCTCTCCCTCATCTAGGCTGCCCTGAACAGTAGCAATTGGCGGCAGTACTGAGGCTGTGCCTGAAAGAGAGACCCAGTGCCTTCAATTGTCACATCCAGCCTCCATTTCCCCAGGCATTCACTTTGGCCCTATATTGCCACCGCTGCTCAGAAATGCTGTCTCCAAGATATGCAAGCCTTGGAAACAGCATGGTTTCCTCCCTGGCCTGACATTCCCAAGGGCCCCTTACCTTTGGTGGTTTTCATCTTCTGTTGAGACTCCTCACAGGGTATTTCAAGGCAACTCTGGAGGATATGAAGCTTTTCCTGAAACAATTTTAGAGATGTTTTCATACAGTCTTCGGCACCCATGGAAACCACACAAGAATGAGGTGTGTTTTTGTGCAGCTGCTGGAAACCAGGTGAGAATGGGGCAGGCCCTCATGTGGCCTCTGAAATGTCCACAGCAGCACAAGAGTAGCCAGTAGCCCTGAAACAGTCACCATTTTTATTCCTTGGGAGTCATGGGTCCCAAATTTTGGAGACATTCTCTAAGCACATTTGAAGCACCTTGGTTCAGAAATTGTTGCCATATGATGCACATTTTGCCCAGGTAAAGGTCATAGCAATGAGTTTAACAGTATATAGATAAAAACATCATCCATACTAAACTATGTAAGGTAAATTTATATTTTTGTTGCTAATACTTCTTTAATTTCTTTTAAGAGAAGACAAAAAATAACATTTTTACTCTATTGTTTAGAAAATGTTTACCAGATAAATGATAACATTAATACTGATATGGCTTATCATGAGGCTTATCATTATTTGTAGAATGTCTCTTATTAATTCTCTAATTTTACTTCCATTTAAGCCTGCATCCATGAAACATTTTTTAATAAAGAAGAAATTGAGGTTAGTAATCAGAACAATAGGAAGTTCCTTTTTTAATTTTGTACTACATTAGGAAACTAGTTCAATTTCTTGATGTATGGTAACAAATTCTGTGACAATTATTTCTTTTCAAAATGCTATTTTTCCCACTAGCACACTTCAAAGCTGCCACTTATCACTATACTGGGTTATTTTCTTTCTCGTTTGATTCAAATGAATGTAGCAAAAATTATTCCAAACTTAGGAGCTCTTTTGCAGCACAAATATGCCAATGTTTTCTCAAAACTTAAGTTTCATCAAGTTAATTGAGATGATTTCTTTAATTACATTTAAGTTTACAAATATATAACCTGATCAGATGGCATATTGTATTCAGTATTATGTCCAGTAGAATTTAATAGGAATTCCTACTAAGGAAATGTACTTAAGAGGTCTACCTGAAATTATTAATATATTTTATTTTATTTTTCTTTAAAAAAAGCACTTCAATGCATTGCTGTGGATGTTAACATCCAGGATTCTTAATATGAAGAGTTTGTGGCCATAATAGACTGCAGGGATATTTCAGGATCTCCTATATGGACTTGAACTGCTGATATCCAGCACTAAATGGTGTCTTGAGATCATCTAGGGGTTATGGATTTTATTATCTTAAGGAATAAACATACCTCTTTTCTCTGAATTCCTAAGGAAAAATAGTGACTTGTAAGATCTTAAGGTAGTGCTTTGGTGTCTGTACATATGGAAACTAATCAAGAAAGAAAAAAAGGGGGCAGGAAATGGACCCCATAGTCCTACTGTACTTTCAGTATGGAATTGTACTTCTGATCCTCAGACATATACCATAATGAAATGAAAATCTGCTCTGCGCCCTAGTGTGTTGCTATAGTAACTATGCAGTAGTAGTGATAACAAAAACCAGACCTAGGATTACTGCTCTCTCAGTCCCATCAGAAGCAAGCTGACAGACATGGTGGAGCTTCCCTTATCCTAAAGTAGTTATAACTTCAAATTCTGAGGGGCTGAAAATGATTAACCTGGTCAGATTATAATCTGTTTACAAGCTATGCTTGCTTTGGGTCTGGTCCCCAAAGGTTCTTATTCTGTCACTTCTTGCTGCATGAAAGTTGATCCAAGCTTGGTGTCTTCGGATCTGCCAAGTGCTGAACAAGGATCATTTTACTGTCTGAAAACAGAGCAAGGGTAAGTCTGAGGATCAGGGGATTCTTCCACCTGCACAATGTTTCTTAGTTCTACAGGACCTCAGAGGACGATAAAATATTTGCTAAAATGTTTCCTGGTTGGAAACAATGTCTGCTAGTCTACTAGTTAATTAATTGAAGCCAAGGAATGACTTGAGCAATCTTTTAACAATACACTGAGTATATTTCCTTGCTGCACACTCTTTGTGCTGTTATATAATCTGGGTGGATTAAAAGTTAAAAAGGAATATCTGATTATAGGTACAGTGCTTTTACTGTGTTAGGCACCCAGCCACATTAAGAACTGAGACCCTTTATTGCATGGAATGTATGCTAAGATTTCCTTTACAAATATTAGCCTAAATATTTCTTTTACAAATATTAGATTTTCAAATATTGAAAATCTATCTCAAATCAAAATCTTAGGGAAAATCCCTTATATTCAGTGAACAGAAATATAGCATCATATATTTGGTCACAAGAGATTAATATGGCTTTTACACCTCCAAAACTAATCATCATGCAGTTAGTCTATAATCATCCTTTCCTCTCTATAGGAATCATAGTGATACTTAATTTGTGTATATTACCCTTATAATTGAGAGAAAAAAATCAGTGACAATCTATTTCAACTAGATAGAAACTGTTAATAGTTAACTTAAAAAATGGCTTGTGTCTAGTTATAAAAACAAACAAAAACAAATAAACAGACAGGCAGGTTCAACAATGTCTTAATTTGGAAATCTGGATTTGATTGGGACTTTCCTAATGGCTGGTAATTGCCTATATCTTTGCAACAAAAAAGTCAAACATTAAAGAGCTCTCTGTTCTAAGGCTAGTTTTCACATACAAAGATTTTACAGGAGTCTTACAATATAGAATATCCTGAGATGTAAGCTATATTAAGAATATGCAGACCTCCAGCAACAGAGGATCCTACAGTATTATAGGACTGAAATGACATTGTTTGCTTTGGTTGATGACTTTTGTTGAGCCCAGACGGAGAGGAGTTTGTCCCTCTTGATTCTATTAAACCCCCTGGTGGCATTTGATAGCTTCAATCATGGTATCCTTTGAGGCACATAACTAACATATACCAAGCCAGGTTTCCTTAGAATTGAATTTGTCTGGTCCAGCCATCAAGAAAGGTATATGAAATATAGACTGGGCAACAAGCCTTCTCATTGTGGTCCTCAAAAATCCAGAGATCCAGATGGCCCTGATTCTTCTGGAATTTCATAAATAACCTAAAACAGTCTTATTCCAGTCCAGATTTGATGATTAGATTAGTTTAAATTAAATGATTAGATTAGAAGAATAGTCATGATGTTTACTCATTACTATGTTTAGAATAGCATACACAATCTATTTTATCTTAATCTCTTTGAGAGATTATATCTTATTCCCATCTTTGAGGTTTTATGTGATTTCCACCCTGGAAAAGGAAAATTACTTTGGTTTATTCTGTATGGTATATCCTATGTGGTATGTTTATTTATATTTATATGATTATTAAATATAAACATTTTATAACTATGTTTTGCAAAATTCAGCAGAACACACAAGTAGGCGAAGATATAGTGAAATGGAGATCATCATTCCAGATTTATTCTAGTTTTTCCTAGTCTATATACTTTTGACATGAAAGCATGAATTTAATATATAAATTATCTGTATTAAATATATTTATATGAACATACAAAGAATACAGACATATATGTAATCTTTGTATAGTTCTAGATTCTATTGATTCTATAGTTCAATAAAATAAGTTCTATCTATAACAAGCCAACAGAGCAATAGGAAGACAGTCAATAAACCTAGTCTGGCTAATAGCACATTGATTATATCTGTCTGTTACTATAGAACAACTAAAGTGAAAGGTAGTTTCATAGTTCAAATAAAGCTGGATACAAGTCAAGGATTTAGCAGAAGATGCAGAAAATGCTTACTTCTGGATAGTCAATTCCACTTTTTAGGTAAACATGCAAATGGGCTCTTTTTAGTATATTTTATCTATTTGAAATTTTCTTTAAAAATATTATTACCCAAGAACTACAGAAATATTATAAATTATATAAATCACACACACACACAACTTGGTTAGATTTGACCTCATATTATGTTAGTTGGGTTTTCCTCGGTTTGCTGGGAAATCCAATTTCTATAACTGTATGAAATAACTTCCTTTTTTCCTCTATTTTCATTGGTTCCGTGCCAAAATTAGCCACATATCCAGTGCTTTCAATCTTCAACTGAATTTTTATGTATAAATGATAAATCCCAAGCAAACACCAGAAAGCAGTAAGAATTAAATAGTATCTGCTTCAAGGATAAATTTCTCTGTAGTAGGAAGCACTTTGGAAGAACTGCAAAGCCCCACCCTGGATTTGAAGCAGTATCCAGATTTCTTTATCTTCACAAAAGAAGTGATTGAGTGAAGCCAGCTTTAAAAAAAAACCTGTATTGATCATAAACACACTTCATTAGATTCTCAGGTGATGTAAATGAAAGAACTTCTGTATTCTCAGTACATCTAAGTCATAATCTCTCCCTCCAATATTAGCACTGCTGTCTTAAGGACCAGGTGAATATGACTGATAATCCTCAGTTTTTAGTGCACATCTGGTTCCCAGAACCACTGGAATTCTGCCTCTCTCGATTTTTTCTCATTGGCTGTTCATCTTCCAATTAATCAGTGGAACCAATTTCCTTCAGAAGTTTTGAATGCTCCAACACTGGAAGTTGTTAAGAAGAGATTGGACAACCATAGGGTTTCCTGCCTGAGAAGGAGGTTTGGACTAGAAGACCTCGAAGGTCCCTTTCAACTTCTATTCTGTCTTATTCAGTTCTATTCTATTCTGTTCTGTTCTGTTCTATTCAGTTCTATTCTATTCTATTCCATTCTATTCTATTCCATTCCATTCTATTCTATTCTATTCTATTCTATTCTGTAATGTTCTGTTCTATTCAGTTCTATTCTATTCAGTTCTATTCTGTTCTGTTCTATTCTATTCTGTTCTGTTCTATTCAGTTCTATTCTATTCTGTTCTGTTCTATTCTATTCTATTCTATTCTATTCTATTCTATTCTGTAATGTTCTGTTCTATTCAGTTCTATTCTATTCTATTCTGTTCTATTCTATTCTGTTCTATTCTATTCTGTTCTGTTCTGTTCTGTTCTGTTCTGTTCTATTCTGTTCTGTTCTACTCTATTCTGTTCTGTTCTATTCAGTTCTATTCTATTCTGTTCTGTTCTATTTTATTCTATTCTATTCAGTTCTATTCTGTTCTGTTCTGTTCTGTTCTATTCAGTTCTATTCTATTCTGTTCTATTCTATTCTATTCTATTCTATTCTATTCTATTCTATTCTATTCTATTCTATTCTGTTCTGTTCTGTTCTATTCAGTTCTATTCTATTCTGTTCTGTTCTATACTATTCTATTCTCTAGCTGGAAGGAATACATTACATCACTTGTTTCCAATTCTGAACAGCAGTGGGAAACTTTGTGGGTATATGTATGTGTGTACCTTCAAATCATTGTTAACTCCTGGCAACTCCCTGGGCAGTCCCTGCAGTCTTCTTTGCAAAGTTTTTTTTCAGAAAAAGTTTACCATTGCCTCATTCCTAGAGCTAAAAAGATATGACTAGACCACCATCACTTAACTGACTTTTGCCTAAGGCGAGAGTAGAACTCATTGTCCCCTGGATTCTATACTGATACTTTTGTCATGATACCAAACTAGCCCTGTACAAAACTAGTAGATCTATAAAGAAGAAAATGAGTGAGTGAGGGAAGAATAACTTTGCAGCAGGCAAAAAACAATCTGCATGAAACTGAAAGGAGAGACCATAAGTTTTCTCCCCCTTCCTCCTCAGTAATCTCTTTCAAAATCACGTCTCTCTTGACTTAGGTGGAGTTCTCTGATTTCCCACTGCCATTAGTTAAGGGAAAACTAAATATTGAACAAAGTTTCTGAAAGGATAAATCATCTTCATGCTTCTCAGTGACTGAAGCTTTTTCTTCCCTTCCAATCCCTCTACCGTGTGGGTGTGCCTGGGTGGTACAAGTGTGCAAACACAGTTACAACTGTAGAATCCATCTGCTAGTTCATGCAGTCCAGAGATGGCTAGTTATTCCTGCTTAGAGGGAGTTTGAAATATACTTCCCTTTATTTTGAATTTGTGATAAAACTTTAACACATAATGACATGGTCTTGATGAAAAGACAGTGATGAGCATGGTACTGTCCCTTGACTTATGGCAAATCATGGCCTACAGTTTTCAGTGATCAATCTATTGATTTTATATCCCCCAAAGACTGAAACTACATTTATGTATCCATCTCACACATACTGTAATAGAATCCAATTTTGAATGGAAAATAAGTTAGATAGAAACAAATCCTACACAAACAACTTATTAAAAAAACACCTTTTTTCAAGTGTTCATCATTTTATTTCAGAATATGCTATATAGACAGGCATTATTAACTTCTGTTTCCAGAAAACTTACCAGTGGTAACATTCAAAAGAGCCAGGCAGAAGTCCTTACTTCCACAGTCCAAAATACTATCATGTGATAGATAAGTCTTATTTTTATTTATTTATTAAATTGATATGCCACCCATCTTATTGTCAGGCAACTCCAGGGGGCTTTAGTTCAAATAGTTTAGTCAGTAAGTATGGCTTATAGATTTTATTAAGGATCTTTCATTAATACAAGGTTGAACACCCAAACCTTCAATTAATTCTGATCCATTCTTCAAACAATAGTTTAAGAGTGTGGGAAGGCTCTCCATAGAGAGAAAAATTGTCTTGGACTCTCTTGTTTTGGCTTAGAACATTCTGTTTCCCACATCGGCCTATATTTGTCAGTGAAATACTTTTGAGTTAGGAGTTTCCCAACTGACTGAAAGATGTGCATGGAACATAGTCGAGGTATCTTTGAATCTCCCAGCTGAGGGATCTGGAGAAGCTCTTGCAGGCATAATCAGTCAACTTAATGTTATTACCTCAGCCTGAGAAAACTTGACATCAAGGAAAACAAAAACTACCTTGGCATTAAGAATGATTGTCCTTCATACAGAGGAAGATATAGCTCCTCCGTTATCTACTTCAAGTCTTCATCAGAAAAAACCCAAGTATTCCAACACAAAATATTTTCTGAGTGTTTTGAACAAGAACTCCCAGCAGTCTCAGCCCAGCTGCATTACTGTATAAGGAGACCATTTTTTAAGCTTTTAAAAAACGATTAAATGCAATTACAGAGAATGTTTCATGGATATTCCTGCAGGAATGCTCCATAATATAGTAGATCACATAGTAAAATACAACATCATATGAACAGAAAACTTTTCTTCCCTTCTGCTCCAGTTTTCTTGAGTAGATTTGACTACAAAGAAAGGAAACTCAGCATGCTTTTATTCAGCTTTTATTGAATTTTATTCTGATAGTTTGGGGGTATTTGCTGTTTTTATTGTTTTGTGAGAGCTGCCCAAATTTGTGATTATAATATGAGTAAATATATAAGCCTTTAAAATAATTAAATACATTATAGTTTCAGTGGGAGATTTTTCTTGGACATTCCCATGTTGTACTCATAAGAACAGAAAAAATAGAGGCTGCTCTCCATTTGACATGTCCATTTTATAGGTTTTATAAACTTCTTTATTATGTGAACCTCAGAGAACTGATAATTCTATATTGTTTACAGAAATCATAAATATTTTTTAAAACTTCAGTAATTCCTAAAATTTTAGGGAGGTTTTCAAGAAAAATAATCACACAATTACTAGATTTCAAAACCAACCAAGTCCCATGATAAATAGCTATATTTTACCTTCATTTCAACAATTAATTACTTATGTGGATTTACTAAAGTATAGCTAGTTTGAAAAGTTTTAAAGCAAAAATTATTAGAAAATGGTTCTGACAGTTATTTTTAAACATGAAGGTCAACCCATAATTCCTCTGAATTTCATAATTACCAAAATTTATACATTCAACAAAAATTTCCTTATTTTCCTTATTTGGATTGTATTGGATTTTATTCTTAAATATTATTTGTATTGGATTTTATTGGATTTTATTCTTAAATATTATTTTCCAAAGCATGGGTATAACTGTTAAAAGTAATATTGACATATATAAAGTTTTACATATGCTAATATATACTGATCTCTAGAATCATGATATACTTTCTATAATTCAAGGCTCTCCTAAACAACAATAGACCTGTAAAGAGTGCCTTCTCTGTAATAGCAACTACTCTCCAGAAAAAAGGTCCCCCACCCACCCCAAGATCTTCCCCTCTCACCAGCTGAAATGAACTGAGTCCAAATTACATTCCTAGCAGAGTTGTGTTACTGTAATCAGCAAAGACAGGAAAATGCTTATAGTAAAGGCACCATTGTCCATTATCAGTCCTAGCCAGCAACAGCAATAAGAGATAAAGTCTTAAAGCAAAGGGACAATTGTCAGTACAGTCACAAATCCATTAGTGGTTGGTAACCCAAGCCTGTCTGCATTGTGGACAAATTAGAGTGGGGCAGCAAGAGTAACAGGAGCTCTCCCAAGCCATATATGCCACTCTCCATGGTGTCAAAGAGTCACTTGACTCATTTATTTCTAACCAGCTCCTTGCCTTTTACCAACAGTAAGAGTACACTGTTGGAAAAGAAAAACAAGGAAGCTAGGGTGACTGCTTTTGTCAAACATTCTCCACTTTTAGTTAAGTTTCCTGTTGGGATCCTTGGCTTCTTCTACTTGGTGTTTTAATCAAATTTACTTCTTAAGGCAGCTCATTAAATTGATAAAGCATGATAATTGATTTTGTCTGATTTCTTCTTTTTAGTGGGATAGCAAGTTGACTCAGTGGTTAAGATGTTGAGTTTGTCAGCTGGAAAGCTGCCAGCCCAGGTTCGAGATCCGAGCACTACATGACACAGTGAGCTTCTGTCCTTACCATAGTTCCTGCCAGCCTAGCAGTTCAGAAGTATACAAATGTGAGTAGATAAATAGGTTCCATTTCCGTGGGAAGGTAACAGTGCTCTGTGACATCATGCTTGCCATATGACAGTGGAAATGTTTTCAGACAGAGAAGAAACAGAGATGAGCACTATCCCTGTAGTCAGAAATAGCTAGCAGAGTAAAAGCTTCAGGGACTCTTTTACCTTTACTTTCTTTTCAGTGCTATTTCTAGAGGAATCTGTGTTCTCCACTTTTTCCCTGATGACTGGTCTCCTTAAATAGGGTTAGAAACTTACCATATCTGGGTCACGTTGTTGCATTGGATCTCATGGCTTTTCCACAGAGCTCATCCCTTATTAGATTAATTTAGGGAAAAGGTGAGAGAAACCACTGCTGCTTCTTTTTAAGTGTCTTTAAGTCGCCCTTCTGTTGGCCACAGAGAGCCAGCTCCATTCAATGTAACTGCTGTTAGATACTGTGTCTTCTACTGACCTCTTAGAAATGATTGTATGGGTGTTCTCCTGCCTTAGAGGTAGTTTTTGTACAGCAAGTGTGTGCCCTCAAACACAAGAATTCTGTGCTTACTTCATCCATTCTTCTTTGCAAAAAGGCAGCGTTGGTTCTTTGCTTCTAAAGAATGCTGAGGCCCAAGATGAAGGGAGAGAAAAATATTAGAAGACAAGGTGGAAGAAAAATAAGACCAGAGATAATTTAAGCCTAACTTTTTTTTAAGGTGCTTTGCTGTGGGAATTGTGTCAGCAGTAAGGATTTGATTATACAAAAATTCAGGTGGTGAGGCAAAGGAGAAAAGAGACAACTTTGTGGGAGGAGAATGGAATGAAGCAACTGAGGAGGGAGGTGAAGAAAGAGATAAAAAGGGTCAGAAAAGAAATCTCTCACCATCTGGACTGATAATTTTGTGGTTCGCACTGAGAAACTATTTCAAACTTTCCTCAAAGATGGGAGTCTAGACATGCACAGCTGTGACTGTACATCAGTTTATTTGTAACAAGCCCTATTCCTAGAGAAATAGCAGTGAAGAGCATTTCCTATTCTTTCATACTTAGTTCTTGCTTCCTGTGAAACTTCTGAAAAACATCTTGCTAAATTACAAAGCCACACTGGAAGGGGATGAGCGGCTAATGCCAGACTTGCAACAGAGTTGAAATGAAAATAATTGCTTATCAAACCCCCGAGTGTATTTTTCCGAAATCATTGTGTTGCTTACCAATATTTGAACTATATTGTGCATAAGATCAGCTCAGTTTTGTGATACTAACCATTATTTTCAGCCCCATACTGCAGATTTAATTGATAACATAATCTCGCAGTGTATTTCATTATTAATAGCTCTAAAAGCCGAAGGATGGCTGAGTTGAAAAAGTAGCTTTCAATAGCTTTGCAGTGCAATTCACAGTTAACCTCTCTTACAGTTCATGTAGCAGCAGAAAACAATTTATTTAAATTGTGTACTTATATCTCTTTCCAGACCAAACGAAGCATACACTGAATTTCATTCAGAAATCTTTTACTACCCCATCAACTTTAATGCTAAGTATTTGTATTTTTCAATAATAAAAAGAAATTCTTTGTAAACACGCATAGAAGTAGATCCACATTCAAGAAGATACTCTTGTTTTCGATACATATACAGTATTTTGCTAGTCCCCTAAGCAACATCTGTTGGTAAAATAGGCAAACCAAAGACACATTGTAAGATTTAGTTGCAAGATCCTGGTTATATAGTGACCTGATTCTCAGAATACTATCCTTCTTAGCAAAACAGCTTGTTTCTATTTGTGAAATAGAAATCTTGAAATTTTGTTATAGTTCAGAAACTTTTTAGAAAATATCTGCTTAATAACCAAACAGAGCTTAAAGATATTCAAGAGGACCAGAATGTAGACAGATACATTGGGGGGGGGGGAATGGGATATGGAGAAACAGAATGGAAATGTTGAGAAAAATGATTATTTATTTTTATAAAATTTACATGCCACCTATCTCACTAACCAAATATCCATAATCAGCTGGATTGCTTAACAGACACTTCAAAATGCAATATTTTATTCTGGTTTCACTTTAGAATCATCTGAAACTCATTCTAAAAACAGATTGGAAATCCCAGCCTTTCCTCCTTAAAGTTTCTCAGTCTCATATCCAACAATGAGCTCTATAACATGTTTGCCAGCTTCCATAGTCACTGCTCTCAGCAGTGTCCTTTCCAGATGATGGACGGCAGTTTAATTTCTCATGTTGATCCCCCAGTGCTTTATTTATTCCCTGAGTAGTCCCAGAGTAGATATTTCCACCTCCATTTCTTTTTGGAAATGAATATAACATAAATAAATCAACCATTTCTTTGCAAGCCAATGTTCATCTATGCATGTCTCTTTCCAAACTGGCTGGCTGTTATGGATGGAAATGTATTTAATAGGAAAAAAACATTGCCGTGAAGTCACCAAAATTTCAGCTGTGCCATCACACATGAGATTAGACCAAAGAAACAGAAGGTGTTCATCTCCTGGTTGAATTGTTGTCTACATCATTGAGATTGGTTTGGTGCTTTTTAATAGCTGGACCACAAAAGTTCAACAGATGCACTTCCCCACACCTGTAATCTCCTCAGCAAGGAAAAAAAAGTATCCATGGACCTACTGCATGTCATGAAATTATTCAAGGATTAGTAATTTTTAGTAAAGAGGGCATAATTTCTCCAGAAAAAAACTACTAATTTTCTGACAACAAATTAAATGAAACAGCTTATATTTCTCTCTCTCTCTCTCTCTCTCTCTCTCTCTCTCTCTCTCTCTCTCTCTCTCTCTCTCTCTCTCTCTCTGTGTGTGTGTGTGTGTGTATGTGTGTATGTTACAAGACATTTAAGCTATTTGGCTATCAGTCATTCATAAATGACAACATATTTCTTCTGCTATTTTGTTTGGATGATTTTTAAAAGTACTTATTAGGATTTCTTAATTTTTTTTTTATTTCATCGAATCATCAAATTATGTTTGCTGTGAGTTGCTAAGGATTCCTTTAATAAGACTCCAAATATCAGTTGGTTTAATTTTTTACTTTTCAGGAGATATGTAATAGATTTTCCATTTTCAAGCACTCTCCAAGGGCCAAGCCATATTTCTTTATTGTTTTGGGGGGGAATGCCTCTCTTTTTTTAATGCAAAGAAGCTAAAATAAATGTTACAGAGTTTATTTAATGGTTCCTCTCAACAAGGTGTTCCCATTGCAGTGATTTTCTTCAATGGGGAAAAACAAAGTCTTTGTTACTCATGAGGGAAAGGAAAAATGGTATGGGTTGAAAATAACAACATTTGGGAGAGTCAACATGGCAAAACATTTTGCTGAGTAAGATGAACTGCTAGCTGTTTTACTTGTAGAAATCAATCACACTGAATCTGAATTTAATCCTTGGGCCACAACTTCCACCGCACCTGAGGTCAATGTAGACCTACCTATGCTTTGGGAATTTGATTAGAATTAAAGGTAAAGTTAAAAATATCCCCTGTCCAGTCATGTCAGATTCTAGTGGGTAGTGTTCATCTCCATTTCTTGGCTGAATGAGCCAGCATTGTCCAAAGACATTCCATGGTCATGTGACCATCATGACTATATGCAGAGGTATACAGAATGCTGTCACTTTCCCACCAAAGTGGTACCTATTTATCTACTCATATTTGCATGCTTTTGAACTGCTAGGTGGGCTAGCAGTTAGGAGCTCATCCCATCACATGGTACGCGGGTTTCAAACCCAACAAGAGTTTGTAGGTTAAAAGGGTTGAATTAAATTACTAGATTCCAGGATGGCAGATAATGGAGATACAGATTTTAGAAAAACAAAATGAACATATCTGTTGATTCCAGCTAATAGTTTAACTAGCCCCACCCCTCACAATTGGACAACCATAAAAGAAGACAGAATGGAGGAAATTAAGCTAATTTGAGAAAGAGTAGAAAAAGAGCCTCTCAGAAACATACATATAAAGGATGAGAGAGGAAGAATAGTGAAACAAAGCCTGAACCAATGAAAGCAATAACAAACAATGAGCTGGAAAAGGCATTGCAGAAATAATCAGAGCAAATCATGTTAGAAAGCTGAAGGAACAGTGTGTGTTTTACTGCTACAGGACTGTTCATTCAATAGCGCCCATATTTTACTAATGTGTATATTGTTCATGTAACCATATAAAGATCGTTCTCAACTTACAACCTTCCTTTTAGTGACAATGGCACTGAAAGTTACAATGGCACTGAAAAAAGTGACTTATGGCCATTTTTCACACAAGCAAAGCCAGTGGAGAAGTCAGATCCACTTTACAATCATGTTACTAACTTAATAAGTGTGATGTTAGTGCAATGTTAAGTGCAGTCAATCACTTAACAATTATGGCAAGAAATGTCCTAAAATGGGGCAAAATGTCACTTAACAATGGTCTCGGCAATGGAAATCATTTGTGGTTGTAAGTTAAGGACTACTTGTACTGTTCTAATGATACAAGTACAATCTCTAAAACGTTAACTACCGGTATGTGTATGCATGATATCCTTTTATTTATTGAATGCCCCAAGAAGATGGGGTATCCCTTAGGATTCCTACTGAGGTTTTAGAAGGTAGGGTAAGAATCCATTCTATTGGAACCAAAGAGATTCTGCTTGGAGACAAAGTAGCTTTCAGACTTCTGTATTATAGATGTGGCTAAACACAAGAACCCAATAGGTTGAGCATGTTTAAAGCTCACTTCCAGTACTTTGAAATAAATGTGCAGAGGTCTCTAAAACAGCTTCATTCATGGAGACACACACTACCTATTCCTTCGTTTCTTTCTATTTAAATTTGCAGGCAAACACTTGCTGATGGACTGCCTTCTTCTTTCCTTTAACAGAATGAAAAGAAGGGTCCCCCATCAGTGACATGTTATTTCGGTATGCTTGACATTAGAGACAGCTCTATTAGGGGAATAGATGACAGTAAAGAAATAGAGAAAGGACATCAACTGGCCATCTGGATTTTTGCAGTTGTACGATAAAAGCAGAGCATCACATCTGCTGTACAGGTAGCAACTGGTGCATCCATCCATATATAATTTGCCGTCTGAATTTTTGACCTTTGATTATACCACCTGATTTCCTGATACATAGTTTTCTTTACTGAGGTCTTGAGTTTTTAAAAGACTATTTTCATTCCTGGCTCAGAGATCAATTTTATCTCATTTTCAAACTTAAACTGTATACATAGTTGTTAGGGATAACATTGGTTACCTAACTTAGTTTGGGTAAAAATAAAATATAAACTATGTTAGTGAGTATAAGTGTGTGTATCACTTTAACTGCAAAACATGTATTTTGGGTGCGGTTGTAAAATCACTATAAGAGGGAGCAAGAGAGCTCACTGTTAGCTGGCTTGTACTGGAGAGCTGACAATGTTGGATTGATGGTGATAACTTCATGTGTTTCCCTGCTGTTGCTGAGATAAGAAAAGGGGTTTGATTCCCTTCATATCTCTGACTGCAAAAGAGATATATTGCTGGACTGATTATATGTAAGTTTACAGACCTCTATTTTCAACACTGGATTTTGCAACTGATTAACCCCTGGATGGACTGAACTAGTTTATGACATATGGACTGTTTTGACTATGCTATAACTCTTGCTGGAATAAAAAACTATTTAACTGGCACAGTGTATCTGTCTTACTGAGTGTAAACTACAACAACGTTTATCTTACATCATTTGCCTGCCTGCTAGACTGCCATTGCACGTTCTGCTAGGGTGTGTATCCCTAACACTGGTTATGGGCCCAGGTGCACAGTCAGACTAACCAGGATATAACAGGCTTAGATTAAAATGAGAGTTTGTGTAGTTACACAATACTGTAAACAGACAGCTGTGTTTTATTAATTATAGTTTTTATATCCAGATAAAGATGGCACAAGTCAATTTACAAAGTTTGTCTTAATATCCAAGCTGGATGGAACAAACTATGTTTCATGGTCTATGAAATGTAGCCTACTTCTACGCAGAGAAGGTTTGTGGAGTATAATTCAAAACCCACCAGAAGTAAATGCATGGGATCCAGAGGATGAGAATGATGCCCAGAAAATACAAGAATATCAACTGAAGAATGAGCAAGCTCTCTGTATAATAGGACTGACACTCTGTGATGAGCAGCTTGTACATATAGGAGGAGAAGAAACAGCTGCCAAATGTTGGGAGAATTTAAAGAAGATTTATGTTTGAGACAGTGTAGGAGCACATATAAATCTTACACAGAAACTGTTCAGAACACATCTTCAAAAGAATGGAGATATGCTGAGCCATATAAACATAATGAAGAGAATTTTTCAGGAACTGCATGAAAAAGAACTTATCTTCACAGAACTACACCAAGTTTATATAATTTTATCTTCTTTAGATAATAGCTACGATGATTTTGTAACTTCACTTGAGGTTCTGCCAAAAGATAACCTCACATTAACTGACATTACTGGCAGATTAATTGAAGAAGCCAGGAGAAGGCTTGAAAGGGATCAACTCAGAAGGGAACAACCACAATGTGAAGAAGAAAAAATATCTTCGTCAGCGTATACAATTAGAAAATGTTTTAATTGTGGAGGAAAAGAACATTTGGCTAGATTCTGCAAGAAAGCAAAAAGCCAAAATGCCAGCCAGAAAGTTAAAAGGCATCAAAAGAAAGAAAAATGCTCAGAGTTAGCCAAGTATAGCAATGAAACTGTGAATAATAATTTATGGGTGGTAGATAGTGGAGCATCGCACTGCATAACGAAAGATAAGAAAAGATTTATTAAGATGTCCACGAGTTCACAGTAGATATAGTTAGCTAATGGATGGAAACTGAAAGCTAAAGGTCAAGGTATATCATAATGTTCTTGCATAAGAGAAAATGTAAAAATGTTATATGTACCACAACTTAAGTTTAATTTGCTTTCAGTTAGAGTTTTGGTTAAACTAGGTTATGTAATTATAAGGTTATGTTACCTTTAGGGAGACAATTGCATAATTGAAAAAGAAGGTAAAAAAGTGACTGCAACTTTAAAAGGTGAATTGTATGTATTAAATGA
This sequence comes from Hydrophis major, assembly GCA_033807585.1. Lineage (NCBI taxonomy): Eukaryota > Metazoa > Chordata > Lepidosauria > Squamata > Elapidae > Hydrophis > Hydrophis major. The sequence goes on from CM066329.1 coordinate 118,859,731, forward strand.
TAATCATTCAGAGGTAGCTAACACAGTTTATAATAATGTTAAACCTCATGATGAATGCATACATTTGTTACACAGACGTTTGGGGCATATAAATTTTAAAATGCTTAAACAAACAGTAGAACTATCTAAGGGTATAAAACTGAAGCCTTGCAGTAAGTATTTGCACTGCAATGCATGCAGTCAGGAAAAAGGCAAGCAAATACCAGCAAATAGAATTAATGGATTTAAAACAAAGGACCTCTAGAAGTCGTATTTGCTGATATTATAGGTCCTAAAAAACCAAGTGTGGGAGGTGCTTGTTATATACTAAGTATAATGGACCATTATTCCAGATATGGTTTCTGTTATCTAATGAAGAGCAAAACGGAAACATATCAAAATTTCTTTAATTGGCTAAAATTTGCAGAAAGAAAAACTAAAAGGAAGTTAGTAACTCTTATCACTGATAATGGTACGGAATTTATAAACAATAAATTCCAAAATAAACTGAAGATGGCAGGTGTTGAACATAAAAAGTCTGCACCATATAGGCCACAGCATAATGCCTTTATAGAAGGACGAGGCCAAACAATTCAAGCAATGGCTCGTACTATGCTGTCAGATTCAGGATTACCTGAAAAAACTTGTGAGGAGAAGCAATAATGTGTGGTAATTATATATTGAATAATGTTGTTAACTCAACAACAGGTGAATTACCATTCACACGGTGGCATGGTAGAAAACCTGACCTAAGCTACATGCACACATTTGGAGCACCAGCATGGGTGCATATTCCTACACAACTGAGAAATAAGGGGCAACATAGGGCTAAAAAGTTATTCTTTGTAGGTTATGAATCTAATCACAAATCATACAGATTCTGGGAAAAAGGAACATCTAGAGTTTACTGTAGTGCTAGTGCCAAATTCCTAGAACATGTAGGATGGGAAAAACTGGAACAAGATTCAAGTAAGGAAGTAATTATAGAACCCTACAAAAGACCAAAAGAAAAAATCAGTAATAAGAAGAGTACAATTAAAGAGGAAGTACAGGAAGAGCATATAGGACCAGAACAGGAAGAAATACCAGAACAGGAAGAAATACCAGAACAGGAAGAAATAGATAATCAGGAACAGGTAGAACATGAAAGTCCACCTGTAAGCCCTGTAATACCTAGACGTTCTACACGTGTAACTAGACCATCTGACAGATATCAAGCAAGTATAGTTTGCCAAGTTAGTAAAGTTCCAGCTACGTGTTGAAGAACTTAGAATGTATCCTGCAAAGGAACAGGAAAATTGGCATAGAGCAATGGAGAAAGAATTAATTCATTAAAAGAAATGAAAGTTTATGAAAATGCCAAATTACCTCCAGGTGAAAAGTCCATTGGCTGAAAATGGATATTTAAGTTAAAAACTGGTAAAAATGGGACTGTTAACCCATAAGGCTAGGTTGGTAGCTCAAGGATTTAATCAAACTGCATGTGATTATGATGAAGTATTTGCACCAAATTTAAAGGCAACAACCTTGAGGGCAGCTAAGAAGAACTATATCATAAATCACTTAGATGTAGAAACTGCCTATCTGCATGCACCATTGCAGCACACTATATATTTAAGAAAACCAGTAGGTATAAAGGATGATAAAATTAATAATGACTGTTGAAAATTGAATAAAAGTCTCTATGGATTGAAACAATCTGGTTATGAATGGAATCAATATATTGTAAAACAGTTAAACAATATAGGATTTAAAGAAGGTTTAGCTGATCCATGTTTATTTAAAAAAGAGACAAATGGTACGGTGTCATTATTATTGTTGTTTACAGATGATATTGCTTTAATTACTAAGACAAATAATGAAGCTACTGAGATAATATCATTATTAAGTAAGAGGATAAAATTAAAGCAATTTGGAGAAATAAGACAATATCTAGGATTGACAATAAACAAAACCAATAGTGGATATAAGATATCACAAGAAGATAAAATTTACCAATTGCTTAAAATGTATAAAATGGAACTTTGTAAGCCGGCAAAAACTCCAATGAGTCAGGAATTTTGTCATACTGATGCTCAAAGTTCAAAATTTGATAAGACTATTTATCAGTCATTAATAGGTAGTTTAACATATATAAGTAATTGGTCAAGGCCAGACATTGCCTACAGGATTAATCAATTGGCAAGATTCAATGCTGAACCCAATGAAAAACACTGGCAAGCGCTAAAGCGTATATTAAGGTATCTTAAAAGGACAATGCACTATGCATTGTATTGAGAGCCAAAAGATGATTTGATTTTAAGTGCATATGCTGATGCAAGTTTTGCAACAGATATAAAAACTAGAAAATCAACTTCAGGTATGGCTATACTATTAGGTAAAACACTGATTGTTTGGAGGTCAATTAGACAGCAACACATAAGTATGTCCACAATGGAAGCAGAATTTTCATGTCTATCTTTATTATGTACTGATTTAATTCTGTATAAACAGTTATTGTTAGATATGGGAGTAACTGTTAAAGTTGCCATTGTAGTTTATGAGGACAATCAAGCAGCCATACGGTTGGCTACAAATATTGCTGTAAAAACAAGATCTAAACATACTGACCTGAGATATTTGAATGTAAGACAATCTGTAAAAAATGGTTTAATGAAGTTGGAATATTGCATGACTGAAGAAAACATTGCTGATGGATTTACAAAAGCCCAAGGTGCAGTCAAGCACAAAGAAAATTGTGAAAACTATGGGTTGAAATTGTAAATATATATATATATTATTATATTACCCAAAAGGGGAGAATGTTAGGGATAACATTGGTTACCTAACTTAGTTTGGGTAAAAATAATATATAAACTATGTTAGTGAGTATAAGTGTGTGTATCACTTTAACTGCAAAACATGTATGTTGGGTGCGGTTGTAAAATCACCATAAGAGGGAGCAAGAGAGCTCACTGTTAGCTGGCTTGTACTGGAGAGCTGACAATGTTGGATTGACGGTGATAACTACGTGTGTTTCCCTGCTGTTGCTGAGAGAAGAAAAGGGGTTTGATTTTCTTCATATCTCTGACTGCAAAAGAGATATATTGCTGGACTGATTATATGTAAGTTTACAGACCTCTATTTTCAACACTGGATGTTGCAACTGATTAACCCCTGGATGGACTGAACTAGTTTATGACATATGGACTGTTTTGACTATGCTATATCTCTTGCTGGAATAAAAAACTATTTAACTGGCACAGTGTATCTGTCTTTGTTATGAACTAATGAAACACTTAAATAAAGTTTATCAAAAGCTTTAGAAAATAGCAGGGTTCTAGCCCTGCACTTCTGATTGGCCGATAATAGCGATATTGGATTGGTCCGTTCAGGAGAATCTGATTGGCTGTTAATGAGCCACTCTCATTGGTTAAGGGGGTTAACACTCCACGTCTCTTATTGGTTAGTAGAGTAGCAGCTTGCCTATAAAAGGGCTTCTGTTGCCCTAGAGTTTTGCTCTGTTCAGAATAATTAATAAAGAGTTGAAGTTCACTGTTCACTGTCTCGTCTCCATTCCTTGCGCCCATGCGCAGAACTTAACACTGGCAATGAGGATGGGACGTCAGAGCTGACTGAACACTACAGAGCACTAAACAGAGCACGTGGCTGAAGGCGCATCAACGGCGGAAACCATGACCGCACCATACCACCCGCTCCATTCGACCTGGCACAAGAAGACTGGGACTCATACATGGACCGGTTCCAGATGTTTCTGGAGACCAACAACTTGAAGGATGCCACTACGGGAAAAAAGCGAGCGGTATTCCTGACTCACTGTGGACCTGCCGTTTTTAAGATGGCTAAGGCACTGGCAAAACCGGCTGAGGTGAAATCCATGGAATGGGACGTTCTCGAGCCCCTCCTACGGGCCCACTATGCACCTATTGTTCCAACGCTTGTCCGAAGACATGAATTCTATCAGAGAGACCAGTGGAAAGGAGAAAGCATTGCAGATTTCATCGCGGATCTCCGGAACCTGGGAGGCCTCTGTGGGTTCGCCAACCTCGAAGAAGCTCTAAGAGACCGAATAGTTCTGGGTTTAGATGCACCACACGTGCAAAGTAAGCTGATGGCGAAAGGCGACATCAGCCTTGCAGATACCATAGCTGACGCTACTGCAGCAGAAGCAACCAGGAAGTCGGCTGCCCGAATGCACCGCACCAATGCCCCGCTCCGCCAACTCGCCGGTGAAACCTCACCTCGCCTTGAGGGACATGCAACGACAACCCACCACAAGGACCTCAAATCGTCATCAGAATGTGATGAGGAAGAAGTCAACCAGCTCGTACCATACTTTGATGACGTTTTAATTGCTGCCCCAAATAGAGAAATACTAAAGAAGCGTCTTAGACTGGTTCTCCAGAAATTTAAAGACTCTGGCCTTAAAGTTAAAAAAAATAAATGTCAACTGTGTACAGATGAAGTAGAGTTCCTGGGGTACCTAATCGATAAACAAGGCATTCACCCCACCAGTAGCAAGTTAAGAGCAATCAAGAACACCCCAAGACCCAGAAATAAGACTGACCTCCAAGCTTTCCTGGGGCTTATTAATTTTTACAACATCTTCCTGCCCCACAAAGTGACCGTAGCCGAGCCCCTACATCGGCTTCTCGACAAAAAAGCAACCTGGGTTTGGGGGCACCGAGAGGAGCACGCATTCCGACAAGTGAAAAACCTATTAACTTCAGATGCTGTTTTAATGCAGTATAATGAGACTTTGCCTTTAACAATCACATATGACATGTCACCATTTGGAGCAGGAGCCATTTTGAGCCATGTGTTACCAAACGGTAGTGAAGCCCCTATTGCCTATTTTTCAAGAACTTTATCAAAGGCTGAACGTAACTATAGTCAAATTGATAAAGAGGCTCTTGCTGTTGTATCTGCTGTTAAACGGTTTCATGAATATGTTTATGGATGAGTTTTTACTATTGTTACCGACCACAAACCTTTGCTGGCGATTATAGCGGGAGACAAGCCAACCCCCTATATATTATCACCTAGAATGACTCGCTGGTCGGAGTTTTGGCTGCGTACAATTATAAGCTGCAACACTGCCCGGGGAAAGCCATTCCCCACGCTGACGCATTGAGCCATGCACCACTTCTGGAAACCATCGACGACCCATCTCCAATCCTTACAACGTTCCAGATTGAAATGCTACATTCACCGCCACTAACAGCTGGAGATATCGCGATCGAAACAAAACGTGATCCTATCTTAAAGCGAGTCCTTAGCTGGGTAGAACGAGGATGGCCAGTAGATCAAACCCCTGACGACTTCATCCCCTTCAAGAATCGACAAACGGAACTTTTTTCGCAAAAAGGCTGCATCCTGTGGGGGGATAGAGTCGTTGTCCCAGAGCGGTTACAACAAGTGGTATTAAAGACACTGCATGAGGGCCACCCCGGCATCGTGCGTATGAAAGCGCTCGCACAAAGCTACGTGTGGTGGCCGGACATCGACAAACAGATCGAAGCTTGGGTAAAGACTTGTTATAAGTGCCAGGAAGTTAGCAATGCCCCACCAAAAGCAACTCCGACAGAATGGGAAACACCTCGGGACTGTGGTCCTGCATCCATATTGACTTTGCGGGACCTACTAAGGGACATACGTTCCTATTAACAGTGGATGCCTATTCAAACTGGCTCAAGATCCACGAAATGAAGAGTACCACAACTGCGTCCATCATCCGGAAGTTGAACAGATTATTTGTGATGCATGGACTGCCAGACGTTCTGGTATCTGACAACGGACCCCAGTTTACCACGCTCCCTTTTGAACAATACTTAGCGGACCGCGGTATTCGCCATGCGCTAACTTCGCCAGCGCACCCTGCGGCTAACGGAAGAGTCGAACGCATGGTACAGTTTGTGAAAAAAACCCTCTACAAAATGGACTATGGGGACATTGAAGATAAGATAAATAGAATGTTCCTTCTCCAACACATCACTCTGCACAGCGTCACCAACAAGACTCCAGCGGAACTATTGATGGGACACAAAATGCGCTCCCACCTCGACCGGTTTCACCCGTCTTACAAGCCAGAGAAACCCTGTGGATCTTGCGGAAAATGCCACGAGTTCAAGATAGGCGACTTAGTTTTCGCCAGAAACCTTTCTGGCGAACTGTTGTGGATCGAGGCCACCGTTATTCAAGCCACTGGAACCAGGTCGTACCGGGTGAAAACCTGCTACGGAAAAATATGGAAACGCCATATAGATCAGCTTCGCTCGAGGCTACAACCTAGTTTCCGCGACTCCGGTAACTCCCAAACTGAGGGGGGAGGGGATGTCAAAGAAACTGATTTCGAGATGGCAGAAAGCAGGAACAAAAGAAGTCAACAATCGGGCATAACTAATGAAGAAGGATCAAGGAAGGGCGTGGCCTCACCACAGAGGAACACCTCAACAGAGGCAAGCCCGCAAGGGCCAGAGGACAATGACGAGAACATTAGTGGTACCGAGTCTTCCAACGAGGAACCGCTGGCACCCGACTTGCCCAAAAATGCCCCGCCAAAACAGGCTTATGGACAAGAACCGGTGGGACAGCGTAAATCCAATAGACAGTCAAAGCAACCTTCCTACCTCAGAGATTACATCACCGCACCCCCCAAACGGAACCCGGGGGGAAGGGGTGTTATGAACTAATGAAACACTTAAATAAAGTTTATCAAAAGCTTTAGAAAATAGCAGGGGTCTAGCCCTGCACTTCTGATTGGCCAATAATAACGATATCAGATTGGTCCGCTCAGGAGATTGAATCTGATTGGCTGTTAATGAGCCACTCTCATTGGTTAAGGGGGTTAACACTCCATGTCTCTTATTGGTTACTAGAGCAGCAGCTTGCCTATAAAAGGGCTGCTGTTGCCCTAGGGTTTTGCTCTGTTCAGAATGATTAATAAAGAGTTGAAGTTCACTGTTCACCGTCTCGTCTCCGTTCCTTGTGCCCATGCGCAGAACTTAACAGTCTTACTGAGTGTAAACTACAACAACATTTATCTTACATCATTTGCCTGCCTGCTAGACTGCCGTTGCACGTTCTGCTAGGGTGTGTATCCCTAACAATAGTAATTGCTTTAATGCATCCAGTTTCTTCATATCTTTGCACCTAGTCTGATCCCTACCCTGTTGCTCCCAATTATACATCTTTAGGTGACACGGAAAAAGAGGAGAAAAATCCTCCTTTTTGTGTGTTTTGTAATGTAAATCATGCTGCAAAAAAGAGAGAAAGAAAGGGACTTTCAAAGATAAGAATAAAAAGGACACTCTAGATGCCCTCCAACAGGCTTTGAAGTTCAGAAAGGACCTGTTAGCAAAAGGGGCTGAGAGAGAAATACTGCTGAGATAAGAAGATGTAAAGAAGTGTTTCTGAATGCATACATGACAAGATCCTCACCTGTAGTAATTGCTATGCAATGAGATGCTCTGTATCACTGGGACCAGACAAGATCATTTACAGCATAGAAATGAGTGGCAGAAATATACAGCAAACTTGTCTTTTCCTCACAATCCACTTTGGATCTGAAAAAGGTATTTATTCCTTCTGGGCAGTTGTATTTAAGACAAGTGCTTCACTGATCCAATTGTGGATCAATTATAATTTTAAAAAAATTCAAAGTGGCCACAGGATATGAGTCAGTACTATAAGAATGACATAAATGCAGGACACCATATAGAAATCCAGTCAGCCCCTCTGATTAAGGGGTGAGGATGAGAGGACCCAGAAAAGGATGGAAATTGGACCAAACACAAACCATTTATGCATGGAGGGTATTTCAGCACTTCAAAAAAAAAGGGAAAGAGCATCAACCCAGACCTTTTGACTGGGATTTGAAACTACAGCTCACTTGGAAATTCTGAAACTTAATATACTCCATATAGGCTTACATGGGATAATGAACATTCAGCTTTTTATCTTTTGTCAGTGAGGATGAATGAAATCTGCAAGCATTATAGCCTTTTCTAAGAGAAGGAAACTTCCCAAATTTCAGGCAAAATACTGTAGGCACTCAAGAATTTTTACTCTTTTTTCCCCTATCTCTATAGAAGGAGGCTTTGCTTTAAGGGAAAGGAACGAAGTATCCCTTGAGGATCTGCTAAATGAAATAAAGAATTAGAAGCTAGAATGAATATATAAAAAGCCTGAACAACTGGAGGAGCAAATGGTTTGAGAGAAATGGCCATATCTCCTTTGTTTTTTAACTCATCTGCAAAAATATTTACAATTTCAATTTGGATATATTGTTAGGGTTTTTAAAAAACTTTGCTGTCAGGGCAGTATTTCCAATAAGGGTTCCTATCATATGATTGTGTCACATATTACTATTTCTAAAGGCTTTGCATTTAGACTTAGTAATTTCTGAGGTCTTGTTCAATATCCTACAGGGATGTTTCAGGAAAATTCATGATTATATTGGCAGAGGATTATATGAGATAACCTTTAAGAGGATTTCCACTTTGACATATTGGGCAATACAATCTTTTATCTCTCTCTCTCTTTTTTTTTTTTTTTGAAACAAATTTTATTAATTTTTTAAAAAAACAACCCATTAAACATTGAACACATAAAACCTCTTTCCATTATAAATTTTTACAAGACAGATAAAACATTATTTTATTTTATACAGCATAATTCTAATATATCCCATTTCCACTTAAATATCTTTTAGCAGATTTCTCATTATTACTCTTTATTCTTATTCAATTATGTTTCTTTTCTATATTTATCCATTTTATAATCATCATATTCATATTTCCCTCTGTTTTGTTTATAATTATCCTCATCTAGCTTTCCTCCAAGGTTTTATTAAATCTCAAACAAACATAAACACACAAAACACAAAAACATGAAACTTCTTTTTAGAAAGTAGCTTGGCCCCGGATTACCTCTCTTTATATGGACTTCAATTAAATTTATGCTCATCTTATATACCATTTCCTATCTTATTTACCATTCTATATCTTCATTATAACTTCTCCCCGCTTTCCATTCTTCTTAATTATATTTTATTTATTTCATCTTAATTAACATCATTATACTTGTATCTTTTGTCCATTCTTTTCCAATTACCCATTTATCTCATTCCCTATAGTAGAAAAAAAAAAAAGGATTTCTCCTGAAATCACTAATCAAAGTATGATGCCTTTCCATCGCTCCCCTAAATTAACATTTAAGGTAACACCTGGTTCCCCATCTGATTCTGCTTAGTACATTCTACCTACTAATTTCTAAAAGAAAAAGAAAATAGTAAATCTATAAAGTAATTAAATACATAATTAAACATTAAATCTTATAACATTCCAATTATCTACTTCAAAGTCAAATGCTGCCATAATAAATTTATACTAACAGTCAATTAAACTCTATACTTAAACTAAGTATTTTAAACATTCCTTTTAATAAATTATTAAATCTTAAAATCTATCATTGTTAAACATTTAATATTTTAATCTTTACTTAATTCTTATAAAATTCTAATTTTCTATTTCTAATACAAATACTACGATACTATCTTATGTACCTTGCAGAATCCTTTTAATACAAATTTTACATTACCCTTTATCTCTAAAAAAAAATTTCTTTTTCCCATCTTGTTTCATACCTTTGTGGCTTTTTTCCCCCTTTTCCCTTCCTTTTTTATCCCACCTGGTCTTTTTACCCCCCTTCTCCAAACCTCCATCTTTTCAGCTTCCCCTCTCTGTTGTATTTCTCTTTTCTTTTGCTTTCTAACATTATATTGATTTTGCATCTTATTTTTCTCTTTCTTTGATGTTTTAAGTCTTAAGTCCTTTTTCCTTCCTCTCTTTCTCTTTCCTTTCTTAATCAACTTTTTGGATTCATTAAAGATGGCTTCTCCTTCTTCTTCCTCTTCCTCTGATTCCTCCTTCAATTGTTGTATTTGCTGGTAAGTAGCAAGTGCCATTTCTAAAAAGCAAATAGTTTCTCTCCAAGTGTCCTTGCCTTCTTTCTTTATTTTTCCATATTCCTCTCTTAGTTCATCAACAGATAAAGTCATTATAAACCTTTTCTTCTTTTATCTTCTTCTTCTTAAGACAACCAAGATATTTCAAAGCTTCGAACAATTCCCCAAAATCCCAAAGTCATCAAACAGTCCAAACAGAGCACAAGATTCTTCCCTTCACACTTTTTCTTCCTGGGGTAATATCAATTGGAAAGAGAAGAAAAAGCCCAATCTGTATTTAAAAGTCTTATTGGAATTAACTTCCAATCTCAAAGTCTTCCAGGCATCTCCTCCAACAAAATCTTAATATAAATTTCTCCTTTGTCCTCTCCATCCCCACTTGTCACAAAGAGCTTTAAATTTTTACCTTCTATAAAAAAGCAGGCTTTTCAATGTCCATTTGTTGATTCCATAGGGAAGGAGAATAAACTTTCTCTTTCAGCACTTTCACTCGCCGCTTATAAATCTCTTCTGGAAACAAAGTATCATTCAACAATCAAGGTTTTCAGGATATTAAATGCATCTTATGCTCCTGGTTCAACCAAAAAACTTTTGCTTCAAAACTTTCTCCTTCTTCCTCCAGCACATTCTTGTCCAGCTGCCGGCTTCTTTGTGGCGACCATTGCTGACCACCGCTCCATCGCCTTGAGAAAAGAGGGTTATGCTGGGTGGGGAAGGGGTCTGCAAAACCCCTGTCCGGATCCCCCCTATCTTTGGATGCCTCTACGGGGCAGCCTTATCCTCCAGACCCATCAGGATTGGAGGCACCAACATGGCTAGCGCAGCAGGGATCGCGCAGGATCGCGAAAGCCCGCCACCGCCGAAGCCTGGCAAACCGGAAGTCTATATATCTCTCTTCAAAGCTTAATTCCTTGGATCTTAATATCTCTTAATCCCATTATAAGGCTGCAGTCTTAAATTATATTATGAATTTTGTGTGGAAAAAATTACAATATTTTTAAAGTAATAATACCTCTAACTGATGTTCAAATGGGAAACCATTTTCTGGAAACTCTGTTATTCCCCTTCCCCACAGATCCTTGAAATTATACACTACCTCCTTGTATCTTTTTGCTATTTGCTCTTATTAATAATATTGGGTAAGTGGAAGGGTTTCACTAATGATAAAAACAAGGCTGGGTCATATGGAAAAAATGCTAGGGATCCTAGAGATTTGGGGGCAGGGACATTTCCAAGTCCTCCAAGGGTTGTAGGATTATACTGGGATTTACTGAGAATTTTATGAAGGGGGAACGCAAAGGGAGGCATCCTTTTTAGTTCATAACATTGCAACCACCCCACTTTTCTTGAAACTGGCTTATAGGAATGTCCAGAATTATTTTTCCCACAAGGACTAGCATTGCCTGCCTGTGAACATGAGTGTTGGCAAATGATTTATTACACAAGAATTAGAAGCCCAGTTTAGGAATCAAGATAAAAATTGTTTGAAGGAGAAAGAGAGAGGGAAAAAAAAACACATTTGGAACTGTGTTGATGGACACAACATACCAGCATTTCAGAAGGGGTGGGTAGGGTGGAGAACCAGGAAAAGAGTAGATAATATAATGTAGATGGGAGCAAGGGCTGACTTCCCAACCTAGAGGATTCAGGGGTGCTGAATTAAATGAAATTAATTTAAAAAGAAATTCCAAAAAGATAGAACTGAAAAAGAATTGTATTAGGTTATGGAAATATAGTGGAAAATTTCTTCCAATAATATCACATGCTATTATTCATAAAAGTGTATTCTGTATGTTGAGTGTTATAATTTGAGTGATTAGTCCAAATGACGATCCCTGGATTTTTTCAAAATTTGCAATTTGTACTTAGTTTTCATTCTGCTTTGGAGCTGGGTTATGCCTCTAATAAAGTATCTTGCCTTGCCTTGTCTTGTCTAGTAATGTGAGATAGCAAAACAGATCCATTTTTTTATCTCATAGAGCTCAAGGCAATGCATACAATACTCCTTTCTTCAAATCTGCCCCCCTCCAAATAACCCCACAAAGTAGGTTGGGCTAAGAGGCAATGACCTGCTCAAAGTCATGAAATGAGGAGGTGTGGTTGAATGAAATTGTTTGGATTTGAATCAAATGTTTCTGGTCCTCATCCAACTATTCCACCAGTAGAGACCTGTTCTCATAGATCTAACTATAACTATCTACTTAATACATGGAAAAAGGAATGACAACCATACTAGCTCAATCACAACCAACAGCAACATAAATCAGTTGCCAAGTGTCTGAATTTTGATCACATGACCCTGGGGATGCTGAAAAAGTCGTAAGTGTGAAAAACTCTTCTAAGTCATTTTTTTTTCAGCACCATTGTAACTTTGAATGGTCATTAAATGAACTGTTGTAAGTTGAGGACTATCTATATGTCTTAAGCCATATCTTAAGGTAGCTCTGAGGTAGCTCCCAACCTCAAAATGCCCACATATCAGAATGCCTGCTGGTGTTCTTGCTTCCTGCATCATGCTCCCTATTCAATTTCCTTCGTTTGGGTTTGGGTTTGGGTGCCTTTGAATCAGTGTTGCAACTTCCTGGACTAATCACTGCAATTTTCTTGGCAAAATTTACATAATGTTTTTCCATTGCCTGCTTCTTAGGGGTAAGAGGGTATGAATGGCCCAAGGTCATCCCATCTGGCTTTGTACTAAAGATGGACTCACAGTCTCCCAGGTTGTAACTTGGTGTCTTAACCACTTCACCAAGCTGGCTCTTACTTTTTCTTTTTGGGATGGTTAATGCATACAATTTTCCCCCAAACTGAGCTGCTATCACTTTCACGTTTTGTTTTCTCCCTGAGATAGAAATCAAGGTGATATTCAAAGCTGCCACAAATAACATGCCAGATCCTCCTTTGTTTGCTTTTCAAGTAAAAAAGAAATATAAAACAAAACTAAAATTTGGCAGAGGGCTTGCTTCATGTCGAGGGAGACCTTTGTCTTGTTTTGATACTAGGCCAAAAAGCAGTGAGTTTGTTCATTTTAACTAAATCTGGATTGGAACTGAGGAATAAAGGACAAAGTGATTTTCCTCTCTATGGAAGACTGTCAGTTCTCTTGAAGTGGAATGAGGAACAGGAATTTTGGGAGGTGAACATTATGAATTATTCACCTCCATTAAATAGTTATATAAATAAATCTTATGTTCTACAAATATGCCACCGGTCTCCAATAAATTGCTTCATAGAAATTAATCTCTGGATAAACATTGTTACTTTAAAATTTTTCTTTCATTGTACACATGTTATAGTTACCCTAGTATTAATTTTAGTTAATTTTTCCCATCTTATCTGCAAGATCTTGCTGTCCTTTTTAAATTGTGTTTTATCTTTTGGGGGGTGGGTGGGTTTGTTCTTATATTTATAATGTATTTTCAGAATTTTCACAAGGACAAAATAAATACATCTCCATTACTTGTATTACAAAAATATCACCAGTAAAACATATTGAAAATTATCATGCCTAGATAGGTTGAAATATGAGTGGATGAATGAAAGGGCAGTCAGATCAAGATTAGACAGAATAGAAATGGAATCTAATCATATAGGGTGATGTTATGAGTGATCAAGGGCAGAGTGCTCCTTCATATATGGCCTAAAAATTACGTGTGTGAGATAGAAACAAAAAAGAACTCATTCAAATTCCTGTCAAATGAGAGAACTATAATAGAATAACAGAATAAAATAAAAACAGAGTTGGAAGGGACCTTGGAGGTCTTCTAGTCCAACCCTTTGCATAGGCAAGAAACCCTATACCAGTGTTGGTGAACCTCTTTGGCACCGAGTGCCGAAATGGGAGCATGCACATGCATGCAGGCGAGCACCAGGAACTGGAAGAGCAGTTTCCTGGTGCGCTGAGCTTCTGGTTTCCACCATGCACATGCGCGCCAGCCACCTGGTTTTCTGGTTTCTGGCACGCATGTGTGTATGAACATCAGTTGACCGGCACACATGCACACACCAGAAACCGAAAGCTCAGTGCTCACATGTGTGCCAGGGAGTTGCTTTTCTGGATTCCGGCACTCCCGCACATGCGAAAACCAGCTGGCTGGCGTGCATGCATGCACCAGAACCCAGAAGAACAACAGGCGATGGCTGGCATGCCCAGAGAGATGGCTCTGTGTGCCACTTTTGGCACATGTGCCATAGGTTCGCCATCAGGGCCCAATATCATTTCAGACAAAATATGCTGGAGGTTTCTCTAGTAAAGGAATGTATTGTAGCAAAAATTGTATGGATTAAATAGGTCTTGAAAGAAAAGTCCAGTGGATTATTGGGTCAAGACTCACAAAAAGTGTTTGCTGTAACCATGGCAAACAGCAATTCCCTGATTATTCATTTATTACATTTATTTGCCACTCATCTCATGATGAAATGACTCTGGGTAGGTTTTTAAAATGCCTTTTATACCTTAAAAACAGTGAACATTATCTAAAAAGCATTAGAACTAAGGAACAATTAACATTTCAGTGACTATACATAATAATACATCTGAGAAAAACTTTTTTTAAAAAAAAACAAACTTTATTAATTTTTAAAGACATACAACACACAAACACACAGAAACACAAAACATGAAAACATAAAAAACCTCTTTTCTGAAAGTTGCTTAGTCCCGGGTAAAAACTCTTGGTACAGACACAAATTCAAATTCATATTCATTTTGCATACCATTCCATATCTTATTAACATTTTCAATTTTCTATATAGCTTCTCCTCTCTTTTAAATTTTCTTGATTTTATTTTATTTATCTCATCTCGATTCAAATCATAATATTTGTTATTCTTTGTCTGTTCTATTTCCAGCTATCCATTTATCTTTCTTCTTTTTTTAAAAAAAAACTTCTCCTGTACACTAATTGGAGTATGATGCCTTTATCTCTTCCCCCTATATTTATAATACTTAATATAGAATGTATAACTTACATTGGGATTCTGTTTGGTACATTCTAAAATTATACAGTATTATCAATACCAATGCAAATCTATTCATTAAAATTAATATTCATCTATATCTTAAACATTTAGCACATTATTTTTCAATTTAATCACATACTTTTATGGAAGCACCTATTTTCCATAGTTATTCCCCCCCCCCCGCCACATCACGTATTGTAAATCATTATTTCATTAAAATGTTCCCCCTCTCCTACTTCAAATCTCTCATTTCAGAAAAATTTCACTAGGATAACATAATCTAATCATTAATATTAACAATCATTTATATCTTAAGCATTTTACCATTTCAATTAAATATCATGCCTTTATGGGAACACTTATGCTTTCCAAAGTTATTCCCCCTCCCCCCACATCACATATCTTAAATCATTGTTTCATTGGAGTGCTCCCCTTTTCTTAACAAAAATTTCACTAAATTATACTAAACATTTTATCACATTTAAAATTGCATATTATTTCCAATTTTCTAAAGTTATTTCTAAGTACAAATATAAAAATACAATCTTATGTACCTTTCTAGAATCCCTTTTTCAATAAAATTTACCCATTATCTCTAAAAAGCTTTTGTTTCTTTGCATCTTGCTCCCCACTATTAAGATTTCTCACCCCTTCCTTTCTCCCTTGCTTATTCTTCTCCTTATCCTCTTTAACCCTTTGTCTCTCCACCTCCCTTTTATTCTGCTTTCCTCCTTTCTGTTGTTTTCTAACATAATATCTCCTTTTCAGCTTATTCTTCCCTTTTTTGATTATTTTTCCAAATCTTAAAGTCTTCTTTTCCTTTTTCTCTTCCTCCTTTCCTTCTCCGACCAAAGTCACTTGTTCATCAAAGATGGCTTCTTCTTTGTCCCAGTCATCCTGTTGCGCATTCAGCTTTACATAAGTGCAAAGCGCTATTTCTAAAAATTGAAAAAGAGTGCCAAAAACGTCCTTTCCTTCTTGCTTTTCTTTTTCATATTTTTGATATACGAGTTTCAATCCATCCACAAGTGATGCCATTGTGTAGAGAAAAAGTTTTTCCAAACAACCACCCAAGTGCTTTTAATCAGAAATAGTTCTCAGAAGTTCCAAAATCACCAAACAATCCAAGCAAGCTGTTTCTTTTAGATACCTTCTCCTTCTTCACTTTCTCTTTCTAGGGTTAAAGTTTAGTCAAGTTCCCTTTAAAATATATCTTTTAAAGATTGATGTTTAGTAACTCTTTAGAATTCTAGGCAATCTTCTCCTTATTTTCAAATTTTGCTCCAATTTTTTTTTTCCTCTCCCTTCCCACGCACAGCCAAAATGATTTTTTCCATCCGCTGTCAAGGAAGGAGAGTGAAACAACAATAAAAAAAAAACTTTCCCTTTTAGAATATTCGCAGCTTGTAACACTCACTGGAAACAATGTATCCTTAGCAGTCTTCAAGATTCCAGGGCACTTTCTCTTGCCTTGTCCCAGTTGAAAGCAACTTTCATATTTCTTCCAACTTTCTCCCTCCTGCACCTGCTTGTCCGGCTGCAGATTTCTTCGTGGTGGCCATTGCTGACCGCCGCTCCTCCGCCTTGGGAAAAGGGGGTTCTGCCGGCTGGGGAGGGGCTCTGTGACACCCCCAAGCCCCTGTTCGGATCCCCCTGTCTTCAGCTGCCCCTACAGGACAGCTATATCCCCCAGATCCAAATGGATCGGGGGAACCTTGGCAGCGAATGCAGCAGGGATCGCGCAGTATCGCGAATCCCTGCTGCCGCCGAAACCTTGCAAACCGGAAGCTCCACATCTGAGAAAATCTTACAGCTGGCTTCTTCATTGCAAAAATCTATCAGAAGAAAGTGATTTCAGCAAGAGAAAGCTGCTCTGGAGTAAACACTTAAAACTATTCTCAACCTGCCAGCTCCTTGTCAAGACTTCCAAAGAAAAATTTGTCCCTTGCAAAAACCGATCTGGAATGCTGTATCTGGGTGTTTGGAGGGAAGAAAATTAACTGGAAAAACATTCTAGTGCTGGCAGAGGATGATAAAGTCAGAGTCTAATATCTTAAGGGCATCAGGATGGGAAAGACTGTAATAAGACTTAACAGAAACCCCATGATAATTTCTTCTCTTATCCCAGAGCAGAAAATCATTGAAACATCTCAATGATATTCAGATGAATCATTCACAATCATGTTATGGATAATAATGGTCAGAATGTTTTGAGGGTACCCTGTCACATAGCTGAAATGTGGCAGTAACCCAGACAGGGACTACAGTGTCCCATCATCAGTGGAGGGTTTCCAATTGTTTTCCTACCGGTTCTATGTGCATGCTGCCTGAACTGTTCTTTTTTTAGCTCAGCTGAGGTGCGGCAATCAGCTGAGCTAAAAAAAAACAAGGAAATATAGGAGAGGTAATGGTGGGGGCAGGGCCAATCCGAGGTGGTATTTGCTGGTTCTCTGAACTGATCAAAATTTCTGCTACCAGTATGCCAGAACCGGTTCGAACCAACTGAATACCACCTCTGCCCATCATTTTCCAGTCACAGCTGAGACAACTGCCATCCAAAGAAGTAAAGTCATTGTCCTGAGAAGGGAAAGTAAGAAATCATTTTCACACAGAATGTTTTCTACTGTCAGACTCAGTTTGGTTCCAATGGTTTTGTCAGGAGGGTTTTGGTCTCATGTAAAAGAGCTTTCCCAAAGATGCCCTTGGAGATGATGCCTCTTCTTGTAGCAATGTGTTCTGTCCCTAATTAGCATTCTTGAGATCCCCGCGCTTTGATTGGCCAAAGCGCGGGGCACTCTGATGGGTCAGGCGAGCCGCGCCGATTGGCTCACTAAGAATCTCCCGCAATTGGTCCATTCGAATCGCGGGAGATTCAAAGTGGTGCCATTGGCCGCGGCCGCCGCGGCTGAAAGAATAAAAGCCGCGAACCTTTTGCGAAGAGCCAGTTCGGTTCCTACTTTAATAAAAGAGCATGGTTTGAAGTCACCGACTCCTGGCATCATTTCGCAGACACAACACAATGTGTGAAGCAATGGGATGGGATGGGATGGGATAGAATGGAATGGAATGGAATGGAATAGAACAGAACAGAACAGAACAGAACAGAATAGAATGAACAGAGATGAAAGGGAAGTTGTAAGTCATCTAGAGACCCTATGCCATTTCCTCTATTTTTATTTTCATTTATTTGGGGGACAGGTTGACTCTATTTGCAACCTAAGCTTTATTGTGAATTTTTCCTTCAAATGTTCAATATTTCCATCACCACCAGCATCCAGACAACATTATAGAAATGTACTGTCCCTGAGCTTCTGCTTTTTCTTTTCCTGAACCCTTGAAGGCGATGGAGATGAATGGAATCAGCATCAAGTTACTTCTGATTCTGAACAACAAAAAGGTTTTAGAACATTTTAAGAGTTATTATTCCACTCTAGGAATAAATAGAGCAACATATACCCATTAAGAGTTTTCAAGAAAGAGACTTGACATGACCACCCTTTCATATCTGGTTAGACAAGCCCAGAGACCAGAACCAAGGCCAGACAAACCTCCAGCCTCCTTCTCCCATCATTGAGCATGTGCAGTGTTCTCTCCCACAGGTAACCTGAAACTTCAGAGGAGAAAGCAGAGATTCAGTCCTAAATGGATGCTTCTTTTCCTAGAGAATGTTAAGATCTCATTTTTCCATTTGGGCTGGGAGGAAAGCGATCAAAAATGCCCTACCCCCCACCCCCAAAGTCCTGTGATATTCTGCTGGCTATAAATTTAGTCTCCAGTCAGAGCAGCTGCAGAACAGGTTACAGGATTGTGGTGGGTGCAGAAACTATGCTAAGGCCAGAAAAAGAGGCAAACAAATGCTGGGCCTAATTCCATGGTTTCTCGCTCTCCACCCCCACAGAGTCAGTTGTCCCCTGGATCAGCTCCGAGTTCAGGAGAGCCCCTCTGCTAAAAATCGGGTTTTTTTGCACTGCAAGCTTGCAGAAAGGAAACAGGTGGAGGAGCCTGGGCCACACTCTGATTGATTACCCCAGTCTGGGGACCCAGAGAGAACACCTGCAGCTCCAGGTTTTCACCTCCCTAATAATCATTGTCAGTTTTATATGTACGTATGTTCAGAACCCCCTTTTTTTTTATATACACAGTCTGGGACTCAAACTGTAATAAAAGTTCTTTGCTTCATAGTTCCCTTGGTGGAAAAGAGAGCTTAGATTTGGCTCCTAGCTGCTAGCTGCCATGAAGAAATAGCTAATAAAACTCAATTGAAGGCCCCAGTAGAAGCTGGTGATGCATGTTATTCTCTTGCTCCACCAGAGACCTGCCCTGCACTTACCTATGGGGGGGTGGGGGGGTTATGAAATCTTCTCTTGCAGAGTTTGTAAACGCTTCCTTCAGATTAAGGATCTTGATCTCACATTATCATTTGGGATATACCCTGCAATGCAGGTTTGTGCATAGGTGTACACACACACACACACACACACAGGTACATATTTAACCTCACTGTTTTGTACCCATCTTTATTCCTATATAGTAACTGACTTGCACACACTACCACACTTGCAGTTCTGGTAGTGATGAAAAAGCGATGTTTTGATCAACTCTTGCATTTACAATCTTCACGGGTCCCTAAAGCAAAGGCAAGCTGAAGTAAGATCGTAATCACGATTCTGGTTTCACTTAATGACCACTTCATTTAATGATCGAGTTTCTGATCCCAACTGTGGTTGCTAACTGAGGACTAGCTTTACTTTTGTTTGTTTTTCCTAGTGCTAATTAATAATAGCATTAATTTTTCTGGGTCTCACGGTGTATTTCCTAAATCTGCTACAAATGCTGATGATTGGATTTGTGATAGTCCATATACACGGCCTATTCACTACCCTGTTGCCAGGCAACAACTTAGTTTGAAACCAAAAATGAACAACCTTGTTTACAGATTTGACAGATAATCAGTGTTGGAAGGGACCTTGTAGGTCATCTAGTCCAACCCCCTGGCATCATAAAACTGTCCCTCAAAGACTTTTTCCTCTTATAATTTTAAAGCAATTGAGTGCTCCTGTCCACCTTACTTTCTCTCCAGTTTTTTTCTTCTATTCACAGAGGAAAGAATAGCTGCTGAACTCAACTAATAGCTGTCCTATCTTTGAGAGCTTCCCCTTTGCAACAATCCTGAAATGGCAGAGGGGCCTGATATATCAAAGTTGGTTGGTTTAAAATGTAAAGTAAAAGGCATGGTTACTGAACTCTTTCAATGGAATTATTAAGACAAACATTGTTTTTCCAAAAATTGGCTCAGCCTGGCACAGAAGCCAATCAGAGCCAATCATGAGAGACAACTTTTGCAAAACTTTTCAGCAAAAGGGTCCCAGTCCAATTTGGGAGCTGAGACCCCCGAAAAGCAGCGTAACTCAAGGTTGACTCAGCCTTCCACCCTTCTGAGGTGGGTAAAATGAGGACCCAGATTGTTGCGGGCATTAGGATGACTCTGTAAAACTGCTTAGAGAGGGCTGTAAAGCACTATAAAGTGGTATATAAGTATAAGTGCTATTGCTATAGCACGATCTTTTTTATAGTTGATTTCCAGAAATCAGAAGAATTTCCAGAAATAGGAAAGTAACATTTCACAAAGCTATTCCCTTTTTTGGAGTTCCATCTTGCTTTTAGTGATTCAGTCTACTTGTCCATCTGCATATGGAGTTGAACCTCACCTGAGCTTACATGTCATTTTGCCCCCTAGAGTTATATCTTGCTTAAGCTTTACATGTCCTTCATCTCTACTTGCAGTTTTTGCTGCTTATCCTCTTGTTGCTAAATCTTGTAACTTCCTATCTATTTCTAAGTACGTGTTGTTAACATTTCCTTCATCTCTGACACATTGCACAGTTGCATTCTTCTAAATTTGTATTCTTTCCTTGGATGGGGGTATATTGCTTCTTAATAGGTGATCCATCAAAACGCAGAAGATAACAGCACAACACAGTTGGGGAATTTTTTATTTTCCAAGAGGTTATACTGCATCAAACATTCTTTAACTTTGCATATAGGCATTTAACAGTTTTATGTATCTATGTGAATGATTCTCTCCTTCTCTTTCAGTGCGAGTGAGTGTGTGAGAGAGGTATGCCCACAAGAAAGAAGATAAATGGCCTAATGAGAAGGTGGGGCAGTTGAGCAGTAGGGGAAATGTCTAATGGGGGGAATTGTTCAGTGGGACGACATGATCTTGCAAGACATTCAGTCCTTCAGTCTGCAATTTGGACTGAATATCATGCAAACTATTGCCTAAGCATCTCAGTCTAAACAGGATTTTCTAAAATTGGCTTAGAGTCAAGGCAGCATGAGCACAGAGCAAAAGCAACTTAAGGTGCAGTGCAAGTTTAAGTTGAAATTTTAACTGTGGTGGCTGGTTTCCCACTTGTTAAGCCACAATGTGTATTTTACAAATGGATCTGGCTAGGTACTTATAGTAATGCTCTCCAGAAGTATTGGACTATGATTCTCTGTGTTTCCAACAGGAATCCTTGGAGCTTCCGTTTAATACATTTGAAACTACTGGCCTGTAAAGCAGGTTTTCTCCACGTTGGCAACTTTAAGACATGTGGACTTCAACCCAGAATTCTGCAAATTGAAATCCACACCTCTTAAAGTTGCCAAGATTGAGAAATACTGCTGTAAAGAGAAGACAACATTTCACAATGTTCATTCACAGATGATACACTGTTAAAATTCAATATTGCTTTATTAACAGTGTTGTGTATAGACATTTGCATACTCGTAATACTACGTTCCGACTGGACAATCACTACCGCCTAGCGATTGGTGGTTAACAACGGATTATGATTGGCCACCTAAACGGCGGGAGGTTTGAAATGATGCCATTGGTTATGAGCCGTGAGCAGCCACTATAAAAGATGCTGCCGTGGCTCAAGTTTAGTTGAAGTTACTGACGGTTGAATAAAGAGCTGAACTCAACTCCGGTCTTGAGTCTACTTTGTTCTGGTGATAGAACACTGGCGATGAAGGTGGGATCGAGGGGATAAAGACCATAAGCACGTGGCAACAGAAGCCGAGAAATCAATGAGATTGCCGGCAACAACTCGCCACCCGCACTGTTTAACCCAGTCGAAGAAGACTGGGAATCATATATTGACAGGTTCCTGATGTTCCTGGAAAGCAACGAACTACAAGGAATCACTGACCAGAGGAAGAGAGCCGTATTCCTGACACATTGGTGAGACCGCACGATGTCAAACAGATGGCATGGCCGGACCCAAACCAGATGCTGAGAGCTCATTACGCGCCCATTGTGTCCAACCTTATTCGAAGACACAAATTTTATAAACGGGATCAACGAAAAGGCGAGAGTATTGGGGATTTTGCAGCAGCACTAAGGGACATTGGAGGAGCATGCAAATTCCTCAACATGGACGAAGCCATGAGAGATCGCATGGTCCTCGGATTGAGAGACACTACCCTGCAGAGCAAACTACTAAATCAACCCAACATCACCGTAAATGAAGCCATTGCTGAGGCAACCTCAACTGAAGCAGCGAAAAAATCTGCGGCTAAAGTGAAACAAATGAATATGGCCAACAGCCCAAGCCAGAGCAGAGAAAAGAAAACGGAAGGTACCCAGAAACATACTACTGCAACCACCCACCATGAAGACATTGAGTCATCAACTGACTCTGAGGACGAAGACGAAGAGGTACATGGGCTCCAGTCAGAATGGAACCGGCAAGAAAAAAGAGGAAGGAAACCTGATTTCAGTGTGCCAGATGTGGAGGAAATCACCCGCGTTTTGAGTGCCATATTTTGGACGCCATCTGCAGACACTGCAAAAAACGGGAGC
The DNA here is from genome assembly GCA_033807585.1 of Hydrophis major. Taxonomy (NCBI): domain Eukaryota; kingdom Metazoa; phylum Chordata; class Lepidosauria; order Squamata; family Elapidae; genus Hydrophis; species Hydrophis major. The sequence continues at coordinate 118,882,491 of CM066329.1, forward strand.
ATATTGCAAGGGTCTGCCGAAACAAAAAGAACTATAGTCCAAAAAGATGAGGCAGTACCACCACCACCCCAGAACTAAGGAGAAGCAAACCAGAAGTCAATGGAGCCGGGAAAATAGAAGTCAACGGCTCAACGAGAAGGAAGAAACACACCAGACAATTACCATTGGGAATGCCAGAGCAACGGATGCTAAGAAGGTTCAAATAAACATCAAAATAGAGGGAGAGCCATGTGAAATGGAAGTGGACTCCAGCTCGTATCTGTCAATGGTATCATGCAATAAAAAGCTTGATACCAGACATACAATGAAAAGAACTCGTAGAGCAAAGCCTGATGTTAAAAGACTACCAAGGAAACAAGATTCTGGTAGTTGGACTGGGACATTTCAAGGTAAAATTCAAGAAACACACTGAAGTTCTCCCATTGACCATTGTCGACCGAGACTGCCCCAGCCTGCTTGGTTTAGAATGGTTCATACTTTTGGGAATCGAAGTGACAGGAATCAACAGCGTCACTGAGACAGACTGGGAAGAAAGCCTGATGAAGGAATTCCAGGACGTATTCAACGGGATGCTAGGCAAGTATCGTGGGACCCCTATCTCATTTAGCCTAAACCCGAAAATAGCCCCCATCCGGCTAAAAGCCAGATGCATCCCCTTTGCGTTAACGTCAAAAATCAATGAGCAGCTGAACAAACTCATCGCACAAGGGGTGTTAGAGCCAATCAACCATGCAAGATGGGAAACCCTGATTGTGACTCCCATGAAACCAGATGGATCCGTGCGCATCTGTGGTGACTATAAGAGCACCCTATAAGGGCATTATAGCAGAGTGCATACCCTGTTCCAGTAGTCCAGCACCTTTTGCACTCATTGGAGGGAAGAAAAGTTTTTGCAAAGCTCGACCTTGCGCAGGCATATCAACAATTGCCAGTTGATTCCAAGACGGCAGAGGCACAAACTATTGTAACACATAGGGGGGCCTTTAAATGCAACAGACTGGACACACAGTGCCTTTTATTTATCCAAGGCTCTTATTTGACTTCTCCAAAAATTTCAAAGCCAAACTTCAGATATTCATTTAATAATAGAAGTTCCAAAGAGCACCTGTGTAAACATCCTCCAGTACTCTTCCCTCTATCTTATCATTTCCAGTAGCCTTGAGAGAAGTTTCTCAAACAAAAGTTTTTCAACCTCAAACAGAATATTTTTCAACTTCAAACAGAATATTTTCAAGCCTCTAGTTGGCAGTGTTACAAAGTTTCTTCAATCCACTCCCCCTTCTTCCCCCCAGAAAAAAGCCTAAAAAGAGGGGAAAAAGTATATATGTATATTTATATATATTAAAAAAAAAAAATTAAACGGGGCCTCTATTTTAAAAAATATAAACAGTCAGAAAGGCGAAGAGAAAGTAAGTAAATATAAAAATGTAAAAGAAAAAAACCAGTCTGATTAACTAGATCGCAATAGAAATTCAGTAAAGAAAAAAAAAGTAAAAATAAAAAGCCAAGCCTCACTTTGACATTACTAAAAAAAAATCACTGCTAAATCAAATCTTGTCAATAAGTTTACAGATTTCTTCTCATATTAGAGTGTTCTTAAGTCCCAAGCAAAAAAAAAAAATCCTCACCAGCTGATACACTTCTTTCTATCCCGTTCTTCCGGAGCTGTCCCAGCTTCAGCAGCCTAATGGCTACCTCTCCGCCGTTGGCAAAAGGGCTTCTTCTGGATCGACCAGGGACTTGCGATGTCCCCGGAATCTACAGAACGCGCCCCTTACTGTCCCCGTCACTACGAGACGGTTTAGGTCCATTGGGACCGACCAGGGGCGAAGATATCAGCTGTGATCTCAGAGCCCCGAGATTGCAGCTGTATCGTGGCGACGAAGCTCCTCCTTCTCCAATTTTTTTAAACTCCTTATTAATTGTTTCATCCCTCCCCTCCAACCCCACACTATTTTGTAATATTCATATATTTATTTTTATTTTTTATTATATCTCATTTTTATTTTTTTTTAAAAGGGGAAGCCTCAGAATATTCTTTTTTTGCTTTTTTTCATGAGGATGTCTGCCTTTTGATTTCTATTTTTGACTTATTTTTATGGCTTTTTTTCATCTTCTGAGGTTTTTCAATGGGAAGAACTTGAAGAACTCTCTTTTTCTTTTTTGTCTTTTCCTTTTTCTTTGCTTATTACTTTTTGATATTATTGGGCTTTATTTTGCTTCTTTTTTTCTCTTCATTTTTAATTTTTACTTTTGAATTATATTTGCTTATTTCACAATTGGATTAAGGTCTTGAAGAACCTGAAGAATTTTTTCTTTTTAATTTTGGGCTTTTTACTTATTACTGGTTTTGTTTTTCATTTTTTATGGTGTTTTCCTTTTTCTAAATTGGATTACAATTGATTACCTCACTAATTGGATTAAAAGACCCGGAAGACTCTGAGTTATCGAAATGAGTAAGAAAATTTTACCTTCGGGCATCTCAACTTCTGCTTCTGTATCCCCGTCATCTGGAGGACGACTCTCAACAATGGTGAAGCAAGACAAAGCGCAAGTGGATTTAACAATGGTTATACAAGGAATACAAGATATTAAAATAAGTATTGAACAAAGAATGGAGAGTATTGACCAAAGAATTGGAAAGATGAATAAGAAATTTGAAAATTTTCAACAAATGATGGTGAAACACGATGAGAGAATCCAAAAAATAGAAGAGAAAGACAAGCAAAGAGATGATACAATTGGAAATATTGATAACAGATTAACAATGGTCGAACAAGAAAAAAGTGGGATGTTGAAGTGGGAGATGGACAGGTCAGAATTTTATCTTAGATTCCAAAATATCGAGGAAGAAAAAGGACAAAACTTGGCGGCAGTAATGATTGAAATTCTGGCTGGAGTCTTGGAAATAACAGAGGAAAAGATGATGGATGGAGTCGATGAGATATATCGAGTCTTCACAAGATATGCGATGAGGAACCAATTACCAAAAGAGGTCCATGTTAGATTCACCCAAAAAACTATTAAAAACCAAATATTACAAGTGGTAAGAGAGAAGGGGTTGAAATATAAAGGCAAAGAGATCCTGGTTTTAAAACAAGTACCTAGAAAAGTGAGAGAGATTAGAAGAGAGTATCGATTTTTGACTAAAATGCTATTGAAAAAAGAGGTGAACTATAGATGGCTGATTCCAGAAGGATTAATGTTTACATGGCAAGAACAGAGATACAGAATTGACTCAATTGCGAAAGCAGAAATATTCTACAAGGAATTTTTTGAAAGAAGAGAAATGGAGATAGAAAAAGAAAAGATTTTAACTGAATTTGAAGAGGACCAAATGGAGATGGAAAAAGAAGAAGGCGCAATAGATGGACAAATGGAGATCAATGAACAAAGTGAAATAAGATCCACGAGAGCTGTTAGACCTAAATATAAAGCATAACCATGGGGGGGGGGGGGGGGAAACTGATTTCCATGAATATAAATGGACTGAACTCAGCTATCAAAAGAAGGAAAACTTTTTATAAATTAGAGAAGCTAAAATTTGATATAATTTGCTTACAAGAAGTACACATTAAAAAACAACATGAACAATTATTGATACGACCAAAGTTAGGGAAAATATTTACTTCTCTGACTTATTGTAAGAAAAGAGGAGTGGTTTTGTACGTCAAAGAAACCACTCCAGCCAAATTGATTTATACTGATGAAGACGGAAGAGTATTAATAGTTGAAATAGTGGATAATAATATAAAAACACTCTTGGTTGCAATTTATGCCCCAAATGATAAACAAGAAGAATTTTATAAAAAAATTATATATGAAAATAATTGAACAGGACTATGTTAATATACTTATGATGGGGGATTTCAATGGAATTGTAGACAATATTCTGGACTATACAGTAAAAACAACACGACAAAATAGGAAAACTCTCCCTAAATCCTTTTTTAAAATGACAGATGGACTAAATTTAAAAGATACATGGAGAGAAAGAAATGCTAAAACTCAACAATATACTTTTTATTCAAACAGGCATTTATCGTGGTCCAGAATAGATATGATTTGGACATCAACAGAATTATTATCTAATATTCAAGAAATAAATATTGAAACAAGTACATGGGCAGACCATAATCCAATGACAATTAAATGGAAAGGACAAAAAAGAAGATCTAGATGGACATTAAACAATACTATTCTAAAGGAAAAAGACTTTACACAATGGATGGAAAAAGAATTGGCCTTCTTCTTTAATGAAAACAAAAAAGAAGATACTTCAATACAGAATGTTTGGGATACAATGAAACCATATGCAAGAGGATTAATAATTGACTATACAAAGAAAAAGAACATTAGGAAGAGGCATATGATTAAAGCTCTAGAAGATGACCATAAAAAACTGGAAAAAGAATTACAGAAGATGCCACAGAAAAAAGATATCAAACTTAAAATGGACATAATTAAACATAAAATGGATCAAGCAGAGAAAGAAGAACTGGCACAAAAAATTAGAAGTGCTAAACAGAACTATTTTGAAGATGCAAATAGGCTAGGGAGATGGTTAGCATATAAGTTGAGAAAAGAGAAAGAATCAAGGAAAATATCACAGTTAATAGATGATCATGGTCAAATTTGTTATGGTAATAAGGAGAAAAAGGCAATCATTCGAGATTTTTATGGACAATTATATAAACAGGAGGATCTTGATGAGGAAAAAATTAAACAGTATTTACAAAATGCTAACCTACCTAAGATACCTGATGAAACTCGGAAAATGTTAGAAAGTGCTATAACAATGATGGAATTAACCGAAGCACTCAACAGACAGAACAATGGAAAAGCACTGGGACCAGATGGTTTCCCGGCAGAATTTTATAAAACATTACAAGAATCGTTGAGCATTCCACTGTTAGAAGTCATGAATGAAGTTATGATAAATAAGAAAATACCTAAAACATGGTCAGAAGCTTATATTACACTTATTCCAAAAGAAGGGGTTGACCCATTACAAATTAAGAACTATAGACCTATTTCCTTATTGAATGCAGACTATAAAATCTTTGCTTCAATCTTGGCAGAAAGGCTTAAAAAATATCTAAATAACTTTATTCACTCTGATCAGAATGGATTTTTACCAAAGAGACAGATTAAAGACAATATGAGAGTAATCCTGGATACATTGGAATATTATGAGGCGCACCCTGAAAAACAAATGGTTTGATATTCTTAGATGCCCAAAAGGCATTTGATAATGTGAACTGGAGATTTATGTTATTACTATTGGAACAGATGGGCTTTGCTAGAAAATTTATCCAAGCAATAGAAGCCGTATATTATAAGCAAACAGCAAAAGTAATGATAGATGGAGAATTCACAGACTCTATCAATATTAAAAAAGGTACAAGACAAGGATGCCCATTATCTCCTTTGTTATTTGTATTGACCTTGGAAGTCTTAAATAGAAATATTAGAGAGGATTTTAACATAAAAGGAATGAAAGTCAAAAAGGAGGAATTCAAATTGCAAGCCTTTGCGGATGACTTGGTCTTTATTTTGGAAGACCCTTTAGAGACAGCTTTAAAACTATTGGAAAAGATAGAGATGTATGGTGAGATGGCTGGTTTGAAAATAAATAAAGACAAAACAAAGATTCTGACAAAGAACATGTTATTAAGACAAAGGGAAGAGCTGGCAGATTTATTGAAAATTCAAGTTACGAACAAAGTTAAATATTGGGGGATATATCTGACGTCAAGATGTACTACATTGAAAGAGAATAACTATATTAAACTTAAACAGCAGATAGCATCCGACCTGAAAAAATGGGAAAACCTACAATTGTCATTGATAGGTAGAATTTCAACAATTAAGATGAATATTTTACCCAGAATTTTATATTTGTTCCAAACAATACCAATTAGGTTAAGTAAGGATTACTTTGAAGAATTAAATAAAATTGTGTTGAAGTATATATGGCAAGGCAAGAAAGCGAGAATAAAATTAAAACTTTTACAGGATGCTAGAATTAGAGGAGGATTTGGCCCTCCTAATTGGGAGTTGTATTATCAAGCTGCAAACTTAATGTGGGTTAAAGAATGGATAACGTTAAGGAAGACTAGATTGTTGACATTAGAAGGTCATGATTTATTATTGGGTTGGCATGCTTTTTTATGGTATAAGGGAACTCACAGGGTTATTTTAGAAGGCATTATATACGGGAATCGTTATGGTTGAATTGGGAGAAAATTAAGAAATAATGTTATTTGAAAATTCCAGTTTGGTTATCAACTATTGAAGCTTTTTCGAATCCTATAACTTAAAAGAAGGAACAAACAGTTAGATATGGGGAAATATTGGTTGAAAAGGGTGAACTTAAAACGGTGCAAAATTTAGAAGAACAAGGTATAAAGATGAATTGGTTTTCATATGCGCAAATACATGCAAGGTATCTTAAACATTCTAAAATAGAAGGATTTTATGATAAATTGACTGATTTAGATAGGATTTTGACAGGTACTGATGAAAAAGTGATTAAAAAACTATATAGTTATTTGTTGGAAATTAAATTAGAGGAAGAACAAGTTAAAGAAACAATGATTGCTTGGGGGAAGAATTTTGGATATGGGATTGATTTAGAGAAATGGCAAAAATTGTGGTCACAAAATTATAAAATGACAATGTCAACAGCATATAAAGAAAATTTGTATAAGATGTTTTACAGGTGGCACTTTGCCCCGACAAGAATAACAAGAATGTTCAAGAATAAATCTGAAAAGTGCTGGAAATGTCATCAGATACCTGGCTCATATTACCATATGTGGTGGACTTGTGAGGAGACCAGGAAATACTGGACTAGAATTCGCATATGGCTGGAAAAAATGACAAAGAAACACATAGATTTGAAACCAGAGATTTTTTTATTGGGAATCTTACTGATATATATAACAAAAACTTAAAGTATTTGATTGTAAATGTATTAACAGCGGCTAGGATTGTATTTGCTAAACATTGGAAGAGTGAGAAAATACCATTAGAGGAAGAAATTATTAAGAAAATATTGGAATGTGCTGAAATGAGTAGATTGACATTTGAAATTAGAGAACAAGAAGATAAACAATTTTATGAAGTTTGGGATCTCTTTTTTCAATGGTTCGATAATACAATTTTATAATAGAATATTTAGAAATTTAGGAAATAACGAATATATAATTTTCTTGGTTTTGATAATTTTTTAGAATACTTTATTAAGATAGATTTGGTATGATTCTATGATTTGTAATAAAATAATTTAACTCAATTATAGTTATCTCGCTTAAGTATGAATTAGTAAAATTATAGTCAAATGATTGTTCAGTAATGATATTAGGATATTTAACTGATGATTGATAATGGGAGTTATTATGTAATAAAATTATTTGATGACTATGAAATGGATGCACAAAAGGGAGTGGTAAACCAACCGATACACTGTAAATTTATGAAGAATGATATTTTTTTATGTTATGTTTTATATGTTTTTGTTTGTCGTTAAAATCAATAAAACTTTTATCAAAAAATAAATAAAATAAAAAATGAAAGAAACAATAGGACAGGGACAGTAGGCACGTTGGTGAGCTTATGCACCCCCCCCCCCTACAGACCTCTTAGGAAAGGAGTGAGGTCAATAGTAGACAGTCTTAGGTTAAAGTTTTTGGGGTTTGGGGAAGAAATCATAGAGTCAGATAGAGTATTCCAGACATTGACCACTCTGTTGCTGAAGTCGTATTTCCTGCAATCAAGTTTGGTGTGATTAACCTTGAGTTTGTATCTATTGTTTGCTCTTGTATTGTTATGGTTGGAGCTGAAGTAGTCATTCACAGGTAGGACATTGCGATGTATGATTTTATATACTATACTTAGATCGGACTGAAGGCAGCGTAGTTCTAGGTTTTCTAGGTCTAGAATTTCAAGTCTGGTGGCATTAGGTATTCTGCAATGAGTAGAGGAATGGAGAACTCTTCTTGTGAAATATTTCTGGACTTTCTCAACTGTGTTAATATTAGGGTAATGTGAGTTCCAGGCTGATGAGCTGTATTCAAGTATTGGTCTAGCAAATGTTTTGTATGTTCTAGTTAGTAGTGTAATATTACCAGAGAAAAAGCTGCATAAGATTAGGTTAACATTTATTACTTTTTTTTACTTTCTGTTACCATATTGTATTTTTTAAAAAGATCTTAATTTACTTTGTACATTTTATGCAGTGTATACATGCTTTCATCAATTGTTTTAATCTACCAGTTTGTTTGAATTTAACTCGAAAGTACTTGAACTATTTTTTTTCATGGAAAGCAGTATAAAAAGTCTTTATAATAAATAAATACAGGTTGTCTTCAACTTATGACCATAATTGAGCCCAACATTTTTGTTGCTAAGTGAGACAATTATTAAGTGAGTTTTCCCTCATTTTATGACTTTTCTTGCCACCATTATTAAATGAATCATTGCAGTTGTTAAGTTAGTAACAAGGTTCTTAAGGGAATCTGGCTTCCCCATTGACTTTGTTTGTCAGATGGTTGCTAAAGGTGACCCCATGACCCTGGGACCTTGCAACCATTATAAATATGAGTCAGTTGCCAGGAATCTAAATTTGGATCATGTGGCCAAGGAGATGGTGCAATGGTTGTGTGAGAAATGATCATGTCACTTTTTTTGGTGCATTCGTAACTTTGTAACTTTGATCACTAAATTGCTACCAACCTGCCTTCCATTTATGTGTGTAGGATTATACCTGCCTTCCATTGAGTACCTGTATACTGCACGAGTCAAAAAGAGGCTGGGAAAATATTTACAGACCCCTCACATCCCAGACATAAACTGTTTCAACTTCTTCCCTCAAAACAATGCTATAGAGCACTGCACACCAGAACAACTAGACACAAGGGCAGTTTTTTCCCAAAAGCCATCACTTTGCTAAACAAATAATTCCCTCAACACTGTTCAACTATTTACAAAGTCTGCACTACTATTACTGTTAATCTTCTCATCACTCCTTATCACCCATCCCCTCCCACTTGTGACTGTATGACTGTAACTTTGCCACTTGTATCCTTATGATTTATATGGACTGTTTCCTCGTATGATTTGATTGCTTATTGTACCCTATGACTATTATTAAGTATTGTACCTTATGATTCTTAGCTCTTGACGAATGTATCTTTTCTTTTATGTATACTGAGAGCAATTGCACCAAGATAAATTCCTTGTGTATCCCATCACACTTGGCCAATAAAGAATTCTATTCTATTCTATTCTATTCTATTCTATTCTATTCTATTCTATTCTATTCTATTCTATTCTATTCTATTCTATTCTAAATGAATGGTTGTAAGTTGAAGACTACCTGCAGTTAAATGAAACAGAGTTGGCTAGTTTCATACAGGTTGTTCATGCCAAGCAACTCACATCAGTAGCTCTGTGTGATGTGCAAGCCAGCCACATTGCTGAGGATTTTGTTTTCATCTGGGGGAATTTTTTTTTTCTTTTACAAAGCTTTAACCTGTCTAATCATTTCTTGTTCCTTCAGCTATTCTAACAGCAATAACTTTCCCTCCCCCATTTTTATTAAATCCATTTTTATAAATGCCTGCAGGTTAGATGTGACTCATTCAAAACGATTTGCAAAAAAAGTGCCAAGGTCACACAGTGAGCTTCAGAGCCAAAAACAGAGCATGAATCACTTGACTCGTCACCACATGTATACATGCTTTTCTGCTGTCCAGATTTGGCCTGTGTGCATCCCCCTTTCTCTGTCGAGAGGGTACAGGGAAGCTGTAATGGATGGGTTTAGACAAGGTCATGGGTTCAAGACTTTGTGGCCCTCCATCAATGGTAACCTTCTCAGTGACAGCTTTACAAGACAAGGTCCTTTCCCTCAGCTAATTCTGAGTCATGAAGAATGATGTTTGATTGGTTGCCAAAATCCAGTTTCCAATGACATTAGACATTCGGGAGTTTGTGTTGGCTGTTTATATTTAGGGCTATGGAAAATCTTGTCAGGCTATTAATGAACTCTCCGGTGAGTTGTATAAACTTGGAGAAGCAGAATGCTATATTAACACTCTTTTATTGCATGTCAGAGTAAAACAATGGAAAGTCAACCTGGTGAGCCATGTTATCCATCCTCCCTCATAAACCAATAGGCAGATTTCGTCTTCCAACTCCCACATTCACTAGTTTTTGTAGCTCTGGCTAATGAAGAATTACCTGAGTTTATTGCACCTATTTATATGGACCCACATAACTCTTATAAGAATATACCATGGAAAACTATATTTACTTCATGAGGAGCTTTTATATACTGTATTTGAAATGTTTACTGCTATAACAAAAACAATATATTCATGATTACACTGTTTATAAAAATCTACATATCTAACTTTGATGAGAGTAAACTTAACAAAAGAAGGAAAGAAACTAGGAAAAAGAAGATTTCAAAACTGGTAGCAAACACACATCATAATCCACTTGTTAACATCAAGAGAAGACATCTACATAAAATTATTCTCTTTGCCAAATAATGCCAAAACTCTTCAGAAAATGTTACATTCCATATTTAAGCAGTATAAACACATTTATATGCTTGACTACTAATTTTTCCTATAACTGTGTTCAATACCTTGAAACTAAATTAGAACTATGACTGGGAAGACCAAATTACGTGAGTCAAAGACCCCTTAAATTACTTGCATGATCAATGGATGCACATATACACTCACAATCTAATATTCAACTGTTTTAAAACAAATACTTAAGAAAGCCAGTAAACATGAAGCAATATTTTCTCATCAATAACATCATTCTTAAATCTTAAGAAATGTATTTTACATTCCTTGAAACTTGGAACCATTAATTTTCCAACAGTGGATATTTTAATTTCACATTCCACATTTCATAAATATTGCTAATTCTAACCATCCTACTTTTCAATTCCACATAAAACCAAATGTTTGCCTTTGCTTCAAGGACAGCATTTCTTAAGGATCCAAGAATTCCAGAGGCCCCTGAAGCTGCTAAAGTATCTGGACCATATTAATTTATCAATTACTATGAGTTTCACTTCTATATATTGCCAAGCAGTTGCATCTGTAGCAGCTTCATAACTGTTGCCAGATTTTTCCCATCCCATTTTCCTATGCTTTTTACAGCATCTTAATATAGAAATAATGGTCTGATTACAAAATCAATTACCTGTAGAGGTAGTGATTGGTTTCCCTTCCAAACAGAGCTGGACTGCCATCTGTCAGCGATGCTCTGATTCAGATTCTGTACTGAAATAGGTCTAAAGAGCTCCTTCTAATTCCATGGCAATGCTTATTTCTCTTCTGTGAAATGCCTCATATCTCTGAAACAATCCAACAAAGGGGTGGATTTCTTTTTGTCAATTGGCAACTCTAGACATGGCCACCCTCTGAAAGCTTGGACTGAACTTTGCACTAAATCATAGTCTATTTAACCACATTGTTCAATAAGCCATAATTGGTTGCAGTTTGCATAACAGTAAGTCATAAACCTGGTATTAATCACAAGAGCTCCACACTGTGCTCTGAGATAAAAGCAAGCCACATTGTCAATCGCTGTGAATACCGTCAATTATTTCTGAAGACTTGCACTCACTCTTTGAGGAATGCAACCTAAGTCACCAGCCAGCTGAAATTGCACTTCGTAACCAGCATTTCAAATGACCTTCTGTTGTTTGTTTATTTTTCTGAAGTTTGGAGAAAGGATTCATGAGAGCAGCTTTCCAACTGATATAAGCCATTTCACCAAGGGCATCCAATGGGGTGGGTGTCAAAAAAAAAGTCAAGATGGCAGCTACAGCCAAGCAAATGAACCACTATAACACACATAAAAGGGATGAGACTTTGGTTGCATGGTCATCTTGACTTTTTTGCCTTTCCCCTGCAGATGCCCTTGCAGTTCATCAAGCCTTTTTTTTTTTTTCCTTCCTAAGGCAAAAGTTGAAATTAACGAATCGACTGCTGTCTTTGCACAACACACTGATCTGTGGTAAATTAAAGCATGATTTAAGCAGCTCCATATTAGACAAATATATTCTACAAAACCACACCATTTGCCAATTAATCAAAACAACCACTAAAGCAGATACTTTTCCTAGGTTTTTTTTTTTTTTTTTTAGCTTGTGGTTTCAGAATCGCAGGATCAGAATTAGAGATATAATTCCTGTTTCTCCAGTGGGCAATTTTTTTTTTCATTGTATGTTTTTAAAAGTTTGCAAATGATCTGCCACTTTCAGAGCATTAATTCAAAAACTTTCCTTTCTCTATGGTTTTAAAAAACCCTTAAAGGAAAAAATACTCATTAAATGGGACAAATGTTGTATAATGCCCAGGATTAATTATCCACAAGGGAATTCATTGGATGCCCTACATATCCCTAAATAACTGTTCATGAATCTAATATGTGTTCTTTTTTATTTAACTGTGTCTTGATTAACTCCTTCCTAACTGGTGTCCATTTTAGCCACTTCATTAGAGCTAAAGCTCTGAGAGGTGAACCAATGCTGCTTTGAATCACTACTATGAACCAGAAAAAGCAGTATAAGCAGAGGTGGGTATTCAGCAGGTTCGGACCAGTTCTGGAGAACTGGTAGTGGAAATTTTGAGTAGTTCAGAGAACCAGCAAATGCCATCTCTGACTGGAGATTTTACAGTATCCTTCCCCTGCCACGCCCACCAAGCCACGTCCATGGAACCGGTAGTAAAAAAAAAAATTGAATCCCACCACTGAGTATAATCACTTTTTTCCCCTAAGTAAGCAATGGTCTGGAGAAACTTAACTTCTCCCTCATAACATGTGACATGTAGGATGTCTCTTTATTGCTTTGTCTTTTGGTAAGATTTCCATGGTACCTGTTAATCAGTAGGATATCTACTTCCAGCGAATGATTTGTATTCTATCTTTCTAACCCTTTCCCACCACTCTAAGCAAATTCCAATAACTAAAAGCAAGTATAAAATACAGAGGTGGTATTCAGCAGGTTCGGACCAGTTCTGGAGAACTCGTAGCAGAAATTTTGAGTATTTCGGAGAACCGGCAAATCCCACCTCTGACTGGAGATTTTACAGTATCTTTCCCCTGCCACACCCACCAAGCCACGCCCACAGAATCGGTAGTAAAATTTTTGAATCCCACCACTGATAAAATACCTTTGTATTCCATAGAAATAAGCATAGAGTTTTTAAAGTAGACATATTTAACAAATAAACAAGCATACCCAATGGGAAATTATCTATTATGGTAAAGAGGTGTATCAGGAATGAAAATTGTAAACCGTTTGGTTGGATGTAAAACTAATGTAAATCATTTGCTTCAGTTATTCTGGCATAGAGATAGGCAATTCAAAGATATTTTTGATAGGGGAGGTTGCACCAAAAGCCACCATTACTCACTTCTGCTTTAGCCAATGGACAAATTCCACATATTTAGACTACACCATTGAGAGTGATGGTAAAGGTTTGTTCTCTGAGCTTGTGGGTTGGTTTCTGAACGTTTCCTTACCTGGTTAGGTGACATCTTCAGCGTAGTTTAGGGGATTTCAGTGCCAGTGTTCTGTTCATAAGGGCTTCAGGTATGGGTATGTCAAGTGAAAGTCTTGTGACCTGTCTTGTGATAGATCAGCTGTGTGTCATCAATGAGTCATGTGATGGGTCTGATGATGTCATGTGGGGTGCCTGGCTGCAGGATCTCTATCATCATCCTCTCGGGAACCATGAATCTGGAGGCAAGCTGCAGGAAAGAAGGTCTTCATTTATTTAGAAATCAGAAGCAAAGTGTCTCAGCATCGGTTCTGGGACAGCTGACAACTTGGCATGGGGAGTGGATGATGGTTATCCCCTTGTGGACCTTTGAGATTGAGATGCCTGGTGGGGTTATTTGATTTGATTGCTATATTCTAATTGTCTCTATTTTGGGTGGTGGTTAGGTCAAGGCCAGTCTTGGGGAAAGATGGGGAATGTAAATTCTGTGTGGCTTTGTGTTTTCTGACTTAATCCTTGATCCTGTCAATTCAGCCAGTCTCAGTCTTCTGACTGGGGTTACTTGAGGTCATTCTGACTGGAAGACAGAGATTGCTTTAGCTTCTATGGATGGTTTTTCTTTGCCTTCTCTGGGAGCATGGAAATAAAGAGGGGGTGGTGGTGGTCTTATGATTCTTCCTACAACAGGTAATGGTGATTTCTCAAAATCAGACATTCCCTTTTATCAAGAGCCAGGCAGACTCTTTCATTCCAGCTTCTTCCCTCTCTGGAGTAGCAGCAACCCTTGAAAGGGTCATCTGAATCTTAATGCAGACAACTCCACTGTTTCTTTCTTCCCCTACCTGTTCCCACATACTCTTTTTCCCAGGTTTCATTTTGGGCTGGAGCAAATGCAGCTACAGAAAGTAGAACAAATGCTAACTATGCTGTAGTATGAAGCTTTAGCAAATCAAATTTAAGCTGAGATTGGTACAGTATGGCATTGATTCCAAGCTGTATTTACTTTATTGTAGGAAAAAGAATGCCATAAGCTCTGCCTTTAGGTTGTATGCAAACTCATGCTGACATTTTTATGTCAGTTACTTTTTCAGCCAAGGTCAGCTTCAGATCTGTACTTTTGAGCAGAGTCTTGAAGGCCTTGTCAGTCATGAAAACTCAAAAGACTTCTTGATTTAAAGAAAAGCTGTCTGGTAGCAGGGGAATCCCATAGCTGAGAGTGTTTCCAGATGACCAGCTCACACTAATAATCAAATTTTGCAAACACAAGCTTAAATGAAATGCTTTACTGTAGTTTTGGGATATCTGTGTCTTACTATAATGGCTAAGTCCACACACACACTAAGCCATGGCTTACTGAACTAGTCTAAAATCCATTTAGCCTAAAATTGGCTAAAATCAAACAATCCTAAAGTAACCAACAATATTTACATAGCACATTGAGTCATAGATTAGCTATTCACATTTTAGCATAACATGTTGTTTGAAGCCTAACATTCATATTGCTATATTCTGTCCAGTTCAGTAGCTAGGGAATGGCTAGATTTTTGTTAATCAAGCAGATCAAAGGATTACTTTGCTTGCTAGCTTTAAGTTTTTAATTGGTGAAAAATAAGAACTACTACTTTTCTTACTACTACAAAATATACCATAATCTGCATGCCTTATAGTGATTTAAACAATCTAAACATGAAGAAGAAAAAGAAACCAATAAAAAAATTCACATAGAAACAATATAAAATTAATATGAAATTTATTTAATGTTTATTTGAAAACATTTCATATACTTCATAGAGTACAAGACATTTCAAAATTAATAACAAACACATATTTTGAATCATCTTCAATAACTCAATATCAAAAATGAAAAGAATATTGTTTTTAAAAAGCTGAAAAAAGAGAGCAAAAAATACAAACATACAAAGCATATATTTATAGGGTATACTGTATATACTCGAGTATAAGTCGACCCGAATATAAGTCGAGGCACCCAATTTTACCACAAAAAACTGGGAAAACTTATTGACTCGAGTATAAGTCGAGGGTGGGAAATGCAGCAGCTACTGGTAAATTTCAAAAATAAAAATAGATACCAATAAAATTACATGAATTGAGGCATCAGTAGGTTAAATGTTTTTGAATATTTATTTCAAAGAAAAACAGTAAACTAGCTCTGTAAGTGGAAAAGAGAGCCAGCAAAACCAATATGGTATCAACAATAACTTTAAAAGTACAAAAACCTTAGCTCAATCAGCAGCCAAGCTAAAACACAAGAGTTAAAATCCTTCAAAACTGGATTCCTCCTCATCATCTGTATGTCCAAACAGAGTCACTCTCTCCCTTGCAAGAAAAAAGCATGTGTATGTGCTGCATGTACATCCTGTTTTGGAGAGCCACCATCTCTTTCACAGCTCTCCCTCATGCCTCCATTGCATGTGCACACATGCCATGGCTCAATAGTAGGTCAACATACAGATGTCACACTAGGTTCCCTCCTCAAAAGGAACATCCAACCTTTCTTGAGAAGTACAAACTTGATCTGTTCAGGATTGTGGTGACAAAGGTGAAGGAGGATGGGGCTGAGAGAAGGGAAGGGAAGAAAAGATCATTGACAGGGAGAAAGACAGGGAGAAACACCTGGAAGTGTGAGCCCTCGAGTTTCCTTAGGGAAGACCAGACAACAAGGGGAGAGGAGAGGAGGAGGAGGAAGAGGAGAGTTAAAAAAAAAAGAGTGGGAAGCCAACTCACGCGTGCCATCAAAGCCAGGGGGAAGTGGGGCTTTCTCCGCCTGCTGCCGCCAGAGGAGTGCGGGGGGGGGGGAGTGCGGGGAAAGGGGGTTTGTGCCAAGGCTCCGCAAGCGATTACCAGATTTGCAGCTCCGTTTGTTGGTGAAGCTGGAAGCGCGCAATGCAGGAGCTCGCGGGGGCCCCGGGTGCCCGTTAATGGGGAAGGAGAGGCTGCTTGAGGTCGCCAGGCTCAGGCAGCCTCCCCTGCCCCCTCCCCTAGCAGTGAAGAGCTGCTCCGGGGGCTCCCGCCACGGCGCAGCCAGGCACTTTGTCTCTCTGCCCCCGGAGCAGCTCTTCGCTGCTAGGCTAGGGGGTAGGGGAGCCTGGCAGTTTCTTTGCGAAGCTGGAAGCGCGCAAAACAGGAGCTCGCGGGGGCCCCGGGCACCCGTTAATGGGGAAGAAGAGGCCGCTTGGGGTCGCCAGGCTCAGGCAGCCACCCCCTCCCCTAGCAGCGAAGAGCTGCTCCGGGGGTTCCCACCATGGCACAGCCAGGCACTTTGTCTCGCTGCCCCTGGAGCAGCTCTTCGCTGCTAGGCTAGGGGGTGGGGGAGCCTGGCAGTTTCTTTGTGAAGCTGGAAGCGCGCAACACAGGAGCTCACAGGGGCCCTGGGCGCCCGTTAATGGGGAAGAAGAGGCCGCTTGGGGTCGCCAGGCTCAGGCAGCCACCTCCACCCACCCCCTAGCAGCGAAGAGCTGCTCCGGTGGCTCCCGCCACGGCGCAGCCAGGCACTTTGTCTCGCTGCCCCCGGAGCAGCTCTTCGCTGCTAGGCTAGGGGGTGGGGAAGCCTGGCGGTTTCTTTGCAAAGCTGGAAGCGTGCAACACAGGAGCTCGCAGGGGCCCCGGGCGCCCATTAATGGGGAAGAAGAGGCCGCTTGGGGTCGCCTGTGTGTCCCTCAGTGGGTAGACAGCCGCGGCGGCGATGCCGCCCTGGAGGCGCGATCGGTTGCAGCCACGCCAGCGCAGGCCAGGCATGGTGCCGTAGCGGCTGACTCGAGTATAAGCCGAGGGCGGTTTTTTCAGCACAAAAAATGGGCTGAAAAACTCGGCTTATACTCGAGTATATACAGTACATTCATTGATGAATTGAGGCCATAATTCCTTATCGTCATTCATTTTTGAACTCTATTAATCAATTCTTCAAACTGCTGAAAAGATGGAGCCAAATGTTTATGTTTCTGATGCTGAATAATAAATCTTTTTATTGTCAATCCATTTTCTTTATCCGGAAATCAAGTCAAATCAAATCAAACATTTATTGTCGATGCACAACATATATACAATGAAATTGAAATTGAAATTGAAGTCCCATGTGATTGAAATAAAATATATACATTTAAAAATATTGAATCTCAAAGTTGAGTTAGTACATATACGGTAATTACCTATTACTGAAATGGAATAATTTGTTTCAATAAATTGTTAATTTCAATACAGTTCCAACAACATGAAAGTAATAAGGTCATTTCTAAATACTATTTCTTGTTTTAAAAGATGTAATCTAAAAATCTATTGAAGTTTTGGTGTTTCCCTAAACTTTTATGCTTCCTTATTGGTTATGTAAAGCATAAAAGAAAAAAGAAGAAAAAATATTTTATAGACACACATGTATGTATATGAATTTTGAGAAAAAATATTAAAAATGGTAAAAAGAGCATTTCTTTCTTTCATTCTCATCCATCTTCCCCCACTCAGGCTCTAATTGTTTCTTGAATGTTGATATACTTTATTTTGAATATTGTTATTCAATTTTGTTTGAATTATATTTATTCTATTTATTTATGTATTAAATTTATATTACTATTCTTATTACTTTAAACAGTTTCTCTTTGTCATAAAAACCAAATGATTTCTTTTCCTATATATATTAAATATAAGAAAAACATGCCTGCTTGAATTTGGTTAGACTTCTGCTATGAATGTATACTGTCAGATTTTCCATTGCCGCATATTTTTCAATTTTTGTCTCCCAGTCCTGCATTGACAGCAAGGCTTCTCTTTTCCAATATTGTGCCAGCTTGATTTTGCTGCTGTCACAATATATCTTAATAAAAACTTGATGCTTTTCATTTGTTCTCTGAGATCATACCTAATAAAAATATTTGTGGCTCTCCTTTAAATTTTATTTTTACAATGTTTTGGCTGTTTTAATATTTCTTTCCAGGACTTCGGAGTTTTTGCTGTTATTTTTTTTACATAACCACTACATATGATAAAACCTATTTCCTTTTTCATTGTGGCATCTCCAACATTTATTGCTGTATAATTTATCCATTTTGGCAATTGTTGACAGAGTAATTTATCATCTGAAGAACATTTTGTACCAATTTTCCCTCAGATTGTGGCATAAATGTTATTGATTTTTTCCCCCCATAAGTTTTCTCATTGATCCACTGTTATTGCTTTTTGAACTGAATCAGTTTTATAACCTCAGGAAGACACATCTAAGCTGACCAATCAATTACTGTATTACTGACTGTCCCCAGGTCCTTCCCCTGTTGCAGTTGAGTATGGATAAGCAGATTACAGGTCGTCCTCGACTTAAGACCATTCAGTTACTGACTATTCAAAGTCACCACTGTGCTGAAAAAAACAATTTATAACTTGTCCTTGCACTGAGGTCCCTGCAATCACAGGATCACAATCTGGGCATTGGAGAACTGGCTTGTACTCACAACAATTGCATCAGTCTACAGTCATGTGATTGTAATTTGTGGCCTTCTCAAAGTTTCAATAAAACAAGTCAATGGGGAAGATGGCAGGAGGTTGCAAGTCGCAATAACATGACATCTGTTCTGACCCAAACCTGGTTCCAAGAGAGCAAACACAAGATAAAGGCAGCAGCACAACCTTTTAATGTTTCATCTATGAATCCTGTTTCTTCACAGATAAAAGGCTGCTTCCAACTAATTAGCTCTGACAAGAAAGAGCCTTGCCAAGTTTTTGCAAGACTACCAAAAAACAACAGATAAGAAATACTTTACAATACAAGAGTCTTCAAATACCAACTGTAATGTCCACGAGGCTGAGTTTCAAAATGTCTTTGCTTCCTACAAAGAATGCTTGCTGCACAGCTCCCTTTTATCTTCTTGAAGGAGGGGCCATTACCTTGCAGCCTTACTCCCAAGTCGCCCATGTTGTTGTAGATGCTCTTTCCTGCGAGCAATCCTGTGTGCATGCACACTTGGCATAGGCTCCTTGGGAATGTCCTCATAGCTGCTGCCAGCCCCCACAATCTCTGAAGGCAGCAGTCCACTCCCTAATGGTCCTGGCCCCTCATCTGAGTCCTCGCTCTCCTCAGCCGTCTGCACCTGCTGCGGGCTAACCACAACAATCTCTTGCTTAATAACTGCAGGTGATTCGCTCAACAGCCATAGCAAAAAAAAGGTCACAAAATTGGGATAGGCACAGGATATGTCATTCAATTATCACACCACTTAAAAGTATTCCATTGCAATCTGTAATTCCTTTCCTTCCACAAAAATGCAAGAGGAGAACTTGCTAATTATCTGCTTCCTGTTCTGTTTCACTTATTCTCTATTATGATACAGTTATTTGTCAATTGTAAATGCCTACAAGGACTTTTGAATAAGGCAGGTAGTTGAGTGAACCCTGGGGGGAGGAGCAGAGGATGAATCATACTCAATTAGTACCTATTCCTAAGTCAGACATTGCATCTGTAACTTCATCTGCTAAAGGATCTCAGAAAACCAAGGGACCAATTGGGATCATCCAACAGAATGACACTGCTCAGTGGTGATCAAGTCAAAAGCCTGAGATAATGCTTCTTGCCAGTGGTGAGCCAGGCCTTCAGGCATTTCATCTGCCAGATTGTTGGTGGTTCCTCCAGTATCTCTTGCAAACCCTATGGCCAAGGCATACCACTTGAATGAATTTAGTTCTGTGGAGAGAGGGAACAGCAATAAATCACTGACATATGACAAATGGTAATGTCCTCCACATCCAGATCATGAAACAGCTGATCAAAGTTAAAAAAAAAAACAGGTTTAACATGTGACAGCCACATCATTAGAAACGTGATGGTTTGGGACAGGCTGATGGTTGCCATGGAATCTATGAATAACTGAACTGTACTGGAACTGGGCTGGCAACCAGATGTAATAGCTCAGGAAGGAATCCTAATGAGTAATAAGATAAAATACTCCTGTCTTATTCCTTCAGACACACATGGGCATACAACCCAACAACCCTCAAGGGATCTTAGCCACAAGACTCAGGACTCCGTTCTCTGCCCTCTCCCATTTAACACCGACATAAAACCACTAGGTGAGGTCATCTGTCAGAAGAAGGTTAAGTACCATCAGTATGCAAATAATTCCCATGCCACCCAAGCAATGCCATCAAGGTTCTTTTGGAGGTTGTGAGGGTCTGGATGGGGAAGAACAATGTTTCAACCAGGGGTGCATTTCAAAATAGTTTACCACCTGTTCAGTGGGTGTGGTTTGGTGGACATGCTTTGTGTGTGCACACATACTTTGCACGCACGTGTGCCAAATGTGCACTTTGCACAGGCACAGAGATTTCCCAACTCACCTCCTGCAATCCTGCATTCTCCCTGTCGCTTCAGCAGCTGATGTGCGGCAATCTGCTGTGCCACGCAAAGCCGCTGTGCTTCAAAAGCAGGGAATAAAGGTCAGTATAGGAGCCTGGGCGGGTAGGTGGGCCCAATAGCACCTCCAGCAGCTCCTCAGAGAAAACCAGTTCAGTCTCTGCCGATCTTCGGCGCTACTGGTATGCCAGAACCGGGCTGAACCGATAGAACACCACCATTGGTTTCAACTCAGTCCCAGACAGACAGGGTGACTTTGGGTTTTAGAACTCTTCTGGATCTGGGTTTTTTGCAACTCTCGAACAGAGCTGTTGCAATTTGGGAGCCCTTCTGGGCTCACAGTTGCTGTTCAATAAGCAGGTGGCAGCTGTGCCCAGCAAGACCTTCATGCTATTTCATCTTGTATTCTAATTGCAACTATTCCTGGGAGAAAAGTTGCTACTCTTAGTAACTCATGCCTTAAACACATACTAACTGAATTCTTCCTATGTGCTCTGCATGAGGTCCAATTGTGGTAGACTTCTGAAAAGCTTTGAATACCTGGCCTTTTCTTCAGGCACTAAGACAAGGTGGAAGAGCCCAATGTGTTTAGATTTTAGAGACCTCAGCTTTATTGTGATGCTTTGTTCTTTCTTGTGTTTATGTTTTGTATTATGAGCTGCCCTGAGTCACATGAATGAAATCCATGGCTGTAGTCCTAGTACTCGGCAACAATTGGCAGCTAGTGGAAGGGTATATCAGGCTCTGCAGCCAATCTGAGCTAAGGCTGCTGCTAGAATGAAACAAAGTGATCAGAACCAAATGCTGTGAAGGGCTTAAGATAATGACAGTCAGAAAACATCCGTCTTTTCCAGGGCAGATGCTGGGTGCATTTGCAGAGATGTTGGAAGTAGAGGATGATGATCCTGTATCCTGCAGGTTGTTCATCTTCATCTTGATCCTGCATCTTTTCCTGCACTGAAGTATGCACTCAGGTATGGTGATGATGTCCCTATTGGCAGTTGGCCAAACAAATATTTACCTTAAGCCCTCCTCACACAATCAGCAATGGATCGAGACTGAAATAGGCAGGATTTGGAAAGCCCCAATTCAATCCCCAATTTTTTTAGGAAAGCTAAGGAAGAATTTTAGGAAAACTATGGCCTGTCAGCATCAGGCAAATATTGAGCTATATGCCATCGTTCCTAACTGACGCATTTCCAATCTTTCATGCAATTACGTCTACTGGGACTGCTTGATACATTAAGATGTGCCTGCATGAAGGAAATCTGTACCCAAAAGTATGGCTATGGCTTTAATGGGAGATACTCACTCTGCACAATATTATCATGCCATGATCCTGTAGATCCAGCAATCTGATCAGTGCCTTCACTCTAGGTTATACCTTACTGTAAAGTTGCAGTTTCCTAAACTGGAGTAGAGAATTAATAATGTGAAATGGACTTAAAGAAATGGCCTCTGTTAGCTACAGCATCCTGGTTAGGTTGATAAGGCGTGATGAAAAATCTTACCTTTTTGACAACTTCGAGAAGTTTTATATGCCATAAAGGTCAACCCAGTTACTTATTTCCACTGTAAAAGTCCTCTGGGACAATGGAATCTTTGGCTTCTTTCCCAGGAATATCTAAAGAGTAGAAGCACAAATACTTGTCAGTCTTTTGCTTTGAGTAGGAGAGTAATTTTCCTGCAAAGTCTGCAGTCTGAGCATTCTGTATATGTGTCCACTTAACAAAACGCCATTCATCTTCTTTCATAGCAAATCTGGACCTCATTACCTCAGTCATTTCAACAATAAAAGCACAGACTTGGGGCTCTCTGACAGTGGCATCAGCATTCATCATGAATGGGCTGAAGACCAGGGAAATTTAACAGACTAGCAGAACAACCCCACCTCACCCCCAACCCAAGAAGAGACTTCAAATAGTAAGCCTATTGTGTCCTTGCTTTGTGAACAAGGAAGGGCGGCAAAGCTGTAGGATCTATTTTACAGGATGCCCATTAGAGCAGACATGTTTGTTCAGATCCAGGGGCCTGTGGTTGGCAACACGAGATAGAGAAGATGAA
Source organism: Hydrophis major (assembly GCA_033807585.1). Lineage (NCBI taxonomy): Eukaryota > Metazoa > Chordata > Lepidosauria > Squamata > Elapidae > Hydrophis > Hydrophis major. The sequence goes on from CM066329.1 coordinate 118,905,444, forward strand.
GAACAAAAAGCAAGAAGTTGCTTAAGGAAAGAATCCAGAATGTCATTTAAGGTATCTGCTAGACAGATGGGATTCTTTTCATCCAGATGTGGCCCAAAACACATTTGCACAGCAGGCTTCACATGGTTTTAAATGTATTTGTTGCCACACTTGGAATACTGCATCCATTTTTGGTCACCATGACATAAAATAGATGTTGGGGCCCTAGAAAGATTAGTCCCTTAATCATCTTCTCTGCACAAGAAAGAGTACAGAGAGGAGCAGCAAAGATAATTAAGGGACTAAAGGCTAAAACATATGAAGAACAGTTGCTGGAATTGGGTGTGTCTAGTTTAATGAAAAGAAAGACTAGGGGTGATAGCAGTGTTGCGATATCTCAGGAGTTGCCACAAAGAAAAGGGATTCATGCTGTTCTCAAAAGCACCTGAAGGCAGGAAAAGAAGCAATGGATGGAAATGAATCAAGCAGACAAGCAACCTGGAACAAGAAGCAATGGATGGAAATGAATCAAGGAGACAAGCAACCTGGAACAAGAAGCAATGGATGGAAATGAATCAAGGAGACAAGCAACCTGGAACAAGAAGCAATGGATGGAAATGAATCAAGGAGACAAGCAACCTGGAACAAGAAGCAATGGATGGAAATGAATCAAGGAGACAAGCAACCTAGAACAAGAAGCAATGGATGGAAATGAATCAAGGAGACAAGCAACCTAGAACAAGAAGCAATGGATGGAAATGAATCAAGGAGACAAGCAACCTAGAACAAGAAAAAATGGATGGAAATGAATCAAGGAGACAAGCAACCTGGAACAAGAAGCAATGGATGGAAATGAATCAAGAAGACAAGCAACCTGGAACAAGAAAAAATGGATGGAAATGAATCAAGGAGACAAGCAACCTGGAACAAGAAGCAATGGATGGAAATGAATCAAGGAGACAAGCAACCTGGAACAAGAAGCAATGGATGGAAATGAATCAAGGAGACAAGCAACCTGGAACAAGAAGCAATGGATGGAAATGAATCAAGGAGACAAGCAACTTGGAACAAGAAGCAATGGATGGAAATGATTCAAGGAGACAAGCAACCTAGAACAAGAAGCAATGGATGGAAATGAATCAAGGAGACAAGCAACCTGGAACAAGAAGCAATGGATGGAAATGATTCAAGGAGACAAGCAACCTGGAACAAGAAGCAATGGATGGAAATGAATCAAGGAGACAAGCAACCTGGAACAAGAAGCAATGGATGGAAATGAATCAAGAAGACAAGCAACCTGGAACAAGAAGCAATGGATGGAAATGAATCAAGAAGACAAGCAACCTGGAACAAGAAGCAATGGATGGAAATGAATCAAGGAGACAAGCAACCTGGAACAAGAAGCAATGGATGGAAATGAATCAAGGAGACAAGCAACCTGGAACAAGAAGCAATGGATGGAAATGAATCAAGAAGACAAGCAACCTGGAACAAGAAGCAATGGATGGAAATGAATCAAGGAGACAAGCAACCTGGAACAAGAAGCAATGGATGGAAATGAATCAAGAAGACAAGCAACCTGGAACAAGAAGCAATGGATGGAAATGAATCAAGCAGACAAGCAACCTGGAACAAGAAGCAATGGATGGAAATGAATCAAGCAGACAAGCAACCTGGAACAAGAAGCAATGGATGGAAATGAATCAAGGAGACAAGCAACCTGGAACAAGAAGCAATGGATGGAAATGAATCAAGCAGTCAAGCAAGCTGAAACAAGAAGCAATTGATGGAAATGATTCAAGGAGACAAGCAACCTAGAACAAGAAGCAATGGATGGAAATGAATCAAGGAGACAAGCAACCTGGAACAAGAAGCAATGGATGGAAATGAATCAAGGAGACAAGCAACCTGGAACAAGAAGCAATGGATGGAAATGAATCAAGGAGACAAGCAACCTAGAACAAGAAGCAATGGATGGAAATGAATCAAGGAGACAAGCAACCTAGAATAAGAAGCAATGGATGGAAATGAATCAAGGAGACAAGCAACCTAGAACAAGAAGCAATGGATGGAAATGAATCAAGGAGACAAGCAACCTAGAACAAGAAAAAATGGATGGAAATGAATCAAGGAGACAAGCAACCTGGAACAAGAAGCAATGGATGGAAATGAATCAAGAAGACAAGCAACCTGGAACAAGAAGCAATGGATGGAAATGAATCAAGGAGACAAGCAACCTGGAACAAGAAGCAATGGATGGAAATGAATCATGGAGACAAGCAACCTGGAACAAGAAGCAATGGATGGAAATGAATCAAGGAGACAAGCAACCTGGAACAAGAAGCAATGGATGGAAATGAATCAAGGAGACAAGCAACTTGGAACAAGAAGCAATGGATGGAAATGAATCAAGGAGACAAGCAACCTGGAACAAGAAGCAATGGATGGAAATGAATCAAGAAGACAAGCAACCTGGAACAAGAAGCAATGGATGGAAATGAATCAAGGAGACAAGCAACCTGGAACAAGAAGCAATGGATGGAAATGAATCATGGAGACAAGCAACCTGGAACAAGAAGCAATGGATGGAAATGAATCAAGGAGACAAGCAACCTGGAACAAGAAGCAATGGATGGAAATGAATCATGGAGACAAGCAACCTGGAACAAGAAGCAATGGATGGAAATGAATCAAGGAGACAAGCAACCTGGAACAAGAAGCAATGGATGGAAATGAATCAAGGAGACAAGCAACCTGGAACAAGAAGCAATGGATGGAAATGATTCAAGGAGACAAGCAACCTAGAACAAGAAGCAATGGATGGAAATGAATCAAGGAGACAAGCAACCTGGAACAAGAAGCAATGGATGGAAATGAATCAAGGAGACAAGCAACCTGGAACAAGAAGCAATGGATGGAAATGAATCAAGGAGACAAGCAACCTGGAACAAGAAGCAGTGGATGGAAATGATTCAAGGAGACAAGCAACCTAGAACAAGAAGCAATGGATGGAAATGAATCAAGGAGACAAGCAACCTAGAACAAGAAGCAATGGATGGAAATGAATCAAGGAGACAAGCAACCTGGAACAAGAAGCAATGGATGGAAATGAATCAAGGAGACAAGCAACCTGGAACAAGAAGCAGTGGATGGAAATGATTCAAGAAGACAAGCAACCTAGAACAAGAAGCAATGGATGGAAATGAATCAAGGAGACAAGCAACCTAGAACAAGAAAAAATGGATGGAAATGAATCAAGGAGACAAGCAACCTGGAACAAGAAGCAATGGATGGAAATGAATCAAGAAGACAAGCAACTTGGAACAAGAAGCAATGGATGGAAATGAATCAAGGAGAAAAGCAACCTGGAACAAGAAGCAATGGATGGAAATGAATCAAGGAGACAAGCAACCTGGAACAAGAAGCAATGGATGGAAATGAATCAAGGAGACAAGCAACCTGGAACAAGAAGCAATGGATGGAAATGAATCAAGGAGACAAGCAACTTGGAACAAGAAGCAATGGATGGAAATGATTCAAGGAGACAAGCAACCTAGAACAAGAAGCAATGGATGGAAATGAATCAAGGAGACAAGCAACCTGGAACAAGAAGCAATGGATGGAAATGAATCAAGAAGACAAGCAACCTGGAACAAGAAGCAATGGATGGAAATGAATCAAGGAGACAAGCAACTTGGAACAAGAAAAAATGGATGGAAATGAATCAAGGAGACAAGCAACCTGGAACAAGAAGCAATGGATGGAAATGAATCAAGGAGACAAGCAACCTGGAACAAGAAGCAATGGATGGAAATGATTCAAGGAGACAAGCAACCTAGAACAAGAAGCAATGGATGGAAATTAATCAAGGAGACAAGCAACCTGGAACAAGAAGCAATGGATGGAAATGAATCAAGGAGACAAGCAATCTGGAACAAGAAGCAATGGATGGAAATGAATCAAGGAGACAAGCAACCTGGAACAAGAAGCAATGGATGGAAATGAATCAAGGAGACAAGCAACCTGGAACAAGAAGCAATGAATGGAAATGAATCAAGGAGACAAGCAACCTGGAACAAGAAGCAATGGATGGAAATGAATCAAGGAGACAAGCAACCTGGAACAAGAAGCAATGGATGGAAATGAATCAAGGAGACAAGCAACCTGGAACAAGAAGCAATGGATGGAAATGATTCAAGGAGACAAGCAACCTAGAACTAAGGAGAAATTTTCTGATAGTGTGAACATTTAGCCAGTTGAAGGGCTTTCTTTCAGAAGTTGTGGGTACTCCATCACTTCAGGTTTTCAAGAAGAGATTAGAAAGCCATTTGTCCAGAATAGCGTAGGGTCGCCTGTCTAAGCAGGGGTTGGACTAGAAGACCTCCAAGATGTCTTTCAACTCCATTATTTTGTTAATTCTGTTCATTATGTTGTTGCACCTTTACATTAAAAAGCCTAGTATTAAAGAGAGAATAGGGTGGAATAGGTGGAGATATCACAAATGGGAAAGGAGCTGGTATTCCACCTTTAAAAAAAAAAAACCTACTTTTTTAAAAAAAAAAATCTGCCATGATGTTATGTGGAACACAGATAGTATTTTTGTCTTCAAGTTGTTTTAGTGTTTTAGTCCACTGTAAAGGTCAAATAAAGACTTTATTCTCTCCTGGTGACAACTGAAAACCAGACTACTGATTTTTCAGCAACAAATTAGAGGTTTGGGGATTATATGCATTCCTGTTTAGCCAACCTATATGTGTACTTTCTTATTCATCTATGTTTGAGTTGAGATTATCTATATGATAGTATGTTTATAGCCAGTTGGTTAAAGTATATTACTGTTCAGGTTAGTATATTTCCACAATTTTTTGACCATAACTGAAGGAAGATTAATTCAGAAAAGAAATTAGGCTATTAATTGTAACCTCGTTGTCATAATTACTGTATTATTGGTTACTCTAATTTTAACCTGTTGTTGTTTGGAAGCTTAACATGTCCTATAAACCCATACAAATTGCTTAGTTTATAGTCCATCATATCTCATGAAGTTGGTGCATCTTCCTGGAGACCTATATAAGTGTCCAGCTTTAACCCACTTCTTGTTAATTATGTACAGAAGTAAAGTGATATAAGTTAAGTTGGGACAGCTCCAATTTCTTTACATTTGGATAAAGCAACAGAAGCATGGGAAAATATTGGACTACAAAAATCACCTACCTTGTTCATTTTCCAATATTATTCTTTAGAGGAAGCAGATCTGATCTATCACAGGAATATTTTAATTGAATACATAATCAAAATTCCAAGTGATTGGTTAAGGCTTTTTTCCTGCATTGTGTTTGTCAAATCCAATTGTTCCCTCTCAGTGTAACTATACTGCTCCTGACAACAGATATTGTGACCAGGCATTCACCTGTACAAGTTTGAATGAATGTTTCTACAGAATGTATCTGCCTTCCTTGCAAACCAAAGATCTGAACAAGAGCTCACCTAGGTGCCTACCCTAAGATTGTTATTGAGTTCTCTTGTGTGTGTACATCTGTGAATGTATATCATAAACATCCATGTGCAAAATGAAGGGTAAAACCTCTGCATAGAAAATTAGATTGAAATCACAGCATCAAAATCACCCATTTAGGAGCCAGCATTTGACAGCATGATTATATGCCACTTGAAGGAGGAAAATGAAAGTAGTTTTCCTCTCATATGCCTCTTGCTTCTATTTATTCCTCCACCCACCATGAAAAACAGGCTGTAAAAACCTTCCTATAATGTTTCTAAAGTTTTCTCCAACACTTCAGAAGGTTATGGTGAGGAGAGAATTAAATCTCCTCATCTTTCAACTATCTGATGAACTGGGCTATGATCCATTAATGTTTTACCTGATAATAAAGTTGTTAATTTAAGATGCCAGAAACTCCATTGTTTTAGTGTAAACTCCACTGTTTACCTGATGACAAAAAGTAACGATAAAAAGGATTGGATGGGATAATATAACATTTTAAGGCAGTGGAAACTGCAGGGCTGGGGAGTGGGTAGAGTGCAGCCATACCTTTGAGAAGGGAAAGAAAATTTCCTTTCTTATAGAAACCCCTCACCACAAGAACATTTCAACTGAAGGGCTGACCATGTAGTACAGACAGATAAGCAGGCAAAACTCTGACATGGAGAGCAGTCAAACATGTAGTCCTCTATCTATTAAAACAAGGTAGTTCTGGAAGAGTTGTATTAGTATAAACTGTGTGTGTCAAAACCTGCCATGATGTTATGTGGAACAAACCACTGGAGATATACTCCCCTGCTTATTTATTTGGTTGGATTATGTGATTAAAGTTGGATCCAGGAGACTAAGTGCATCAAATCTCAGCTCTTCTCTTTTTGAGCCTGACTCTGCACTCATACAGTCTCTGGCTACCCCCTAAATGCATGTATTAGAAAGCTGCTTGGTTTGTGGAAAAGAAATCTATAAATGGCTATTAGACATGATTAGATGGAAGATTCACCTGTTGAGCTTCCATATGTGACTCCTAGTCAGAATTCACAAAAGAAAAGATTTCAGTTTCCCCAGTTGACAGCTTGTACCAGACAAGGGGCAAGCACTAATGGTTGGTTATCTAACATTTGCATTATTTTTGCAGCATTTTTAATGTGCCTATGTTATACTAAATGTAATAAGAAAGGAATGTAAGGAGTAAGAAAGAAATGTAAGGGGTTTACAGATTAAAACAATTTTTGGAATATTAGGGGAAGACAATAGAAGGGAGGCAGTCAGTAAAGGATGTTTGTTGTTTCATTTTTTTTAAATCTTGAGTTTAATGACAATATAATACTTTTCTCAGCTTGATACTATTTAAGGTGGGATTGAAACTCCCACAATTGATTATGCTGTCTGGGAACTTCTCCTCCTCTTTGCTCTTATCTTTTCTGTATAATAACTTGATGAAAATGTACATCCTCATCTGAGCGTTACTTGCACCCAAGATGGGAAATCTAAAAAAGTAAAAAGAGGGCAATATAGCTAGGAAGCTCCAGAGAGTGTTCTTGAGCAATAGAGTGTGGAAAAACAATGTTGAAAGGGACCTTGGAGGTCTTCTAGTCTAACCCCCCACCAAAGAGGAGACCCTGTATCATTCAGGACAAATGGCTGTTCAATCTCTGAAAAACCTCCAGTAATGGAGCACCCACAATGTCTGGAGACAAGTTGTTCTACTGATGAATTGTTTTCAGTGTCAGAATTTTTTTCCTTATTTCTAGGTTGGATCTCTCTTTGATAAGTTCCAATCCATTGCTTCTAGTCCTGCCCACAGGTGCTTTGGTTTACAAATATGCTACTACTTCTAACCTCGTTTGAGGGTTTGAAGCCTAGTAATCAATATAGTGACAATATCCATCTCTATTTTTGCTTCTCAAAGGAATCAGGTACAGAAAGTTCTGAAAATTCAGCAGCCCTCTGGAGAGGAGTGAGTCTAAAGGTTGCTAAGGGTAGCACACGGGAGAGGCCTTGGACATTCAGAGGCAATGCTGTGGATTCAGCACTAATCACAGCAGAACTTGATTATTAACGAGATTCCCAGTTCCCAGTGGGAACTAATAGGCCTAAACTTGGGGGGAGGGGCTTAATTTCATTTTATGCCTAGAAAACATGCTGGGTCTTCCTATTGGGGGAGGTCGTATTGTTGGAGAAACACGGTACTTCAGTATGTTCCATTTTTTCAAGCTAAATGAACCAAGTATGCTTTAGGCTTTTCTAATGGGAAAGTTGTTTGGATGTGCTGATTTTGGTCTTTTTTCTCCACCTTTTCCAGCTCATATTATGTTTAGGCTTGTGTTAAGTGTGGAGCATGGGTACGAAGAATGGAGACGAGCTGGTGAAATAGTGAACTTCAAAACTCTTTATTAACATAGTGTGACAGCTCAAAACTGGATGGCTGCTATAGCCTTCCTTATATAGGCAACTAATTAACTATTCAACCAATGGCAACCTGGGAGCGCTAGCTCCGTTAACCAATGAGAACGGCTTGCTAATGGCCAATCAGATTCTCCTGAATGGACCAATCTGATCTCGCCATTTAACAGCCAATCAGAAGTGCAGGGCCAGAACCCTGCACTTGACTTCAAGCTCTAGATAACTTTATTAAGCATTTATTCATTCACAACAGCTTGTTTTCTAGTATAGTAACCTGAATTGTACATCACACAATTGTGTAAGGGCATTACAATGTTGACTTTTTAATTTCCAGTCTCTTTGCTAATTATTTGTAGCATGGAATTTGCCTTTTTCACAGTAACCAGCTACTGAGTCAACATTTATATTGGGAAATCCTCTATAACCCCAAGATCTTTTCCTGATTAGTTACAGACAACTTAGAGACCATCAGAGTATAGTGAAGATTTACTGTCGCAAAAGTGAATCACTTGGAAATTTCAATTTAATTGTATTTATTATTTGGTTGACCATTCACTCAGTTTAAAGAAATATAAATTTGGTTTCTATTACCTTGAATAATTTTGTATCATCCAGAAATCAGGTCAGCATTTTCCTCACCCTTAAATCAAGATTTTTATGAACAGATGGGAAAGTGTTAGTTCCAACATATGTCCTTCAGAGAGTCCACTTTTTACTTCCTTCCATTAAGAAAATTGTCCATTTATTCCTCCTCTTTGCTTTCTGTTTTTTAATAAGCATATTTAAGTAAGTACAATGGACAGTAATGCACAGTTCTCTTTCAAGATATCAGAGACTGCAATTAATGACAATGCCATTAGTTCTTCTGGGTATTATATAAAAAGAAATTTTCAAGTACAGAGATTTTTGAGAAGATAATGGGTATTCCCTCTTTCCCAGAAAACAGAAATCTAATGTTTATGAGTAAATGAAATCTTTTCTGTACAGTAAATGATTTTATGGGACTTTTATGGAAAAACTACAATAAACACACTTTAAATCTTAGCATTAAAGGAAAGTGAATCACTTTGTTGATTTTTTTAAGAGATCTAGATAAGCACCACATTAAAAATCTCAGCAAGTAAACTTTCCATGTTTTATTTTTTACTAGGTTCCTTCTTTTCTTAAAAAAATATATATATGCATTTAGTCAGGAAATTAATAACTGCAATAAATCCCACCCCCATACTTTTCTTAATGTTTCACTGATTTTATCATTTTATATTAAAGTGGCACGTGCCACTCAATAATACCCAGCCTCATTATCTTGCAGTAATATTAGTCCCCTTTTGCAGGCACAAACTGAGATACAATATTGAATGATTTATTTAAAGTAATCCAGGGATCATAGAGTCTGTTTACAGATTATTATTAACAGGAAGATTTAGCTCTGATTCAATACTTGTAGCTGAAACTGGTTCCATGACTACCTTGGAGAATGGGGGAAAGGAGCCATATCCAGGCTGGAGGTCTGTACAATAAACATTTGTTTAGTTTGAATTTGAATCTAAATTTATTTCATATTTTCAGACTGGTACATAAACAAAAATGCAATTATCACAGGAAAATCATTTTCTCCGAATTTTGCAATATAATTATCAACAATAATTAAGAAAAGTTTATTAAAATTATTGATGTTGAATCAAATGCCATGGTTAAACCATGGCTTAAACCCATAGTTTAAGAACCTTGGTGACACAGTAGTTAGAATGCAGTATTGCAGGCAAACTCCTCCCACAGCTAAGAGTTTGATTGTGATGGGGCTCAAGATTGACTCAGTCTTCCATCCTTCCAAAGTTGGTAATATAAGGGCCCAGATTGTTGGGGGCAATATGCTGACAATTATAAACCATCCAGAGAGTGCTATAAAATACTATAGGTTGTTATATAAATCTAAGTGCTACTGCTATTTATTTAGATTCAGTTGTATTATAGAAATAGGCATGGTGCAAAGTAATAAAATACAGTATTACAGTATCCCTACAAACTGTTCAATAATCTTCCCCACAAATAGAAAACTTCAAACTGGGGTAACAGTTGTCAAAAATGGCCAGATCCAAATGGAGGCATCCACAGACTCCCCCAAAGCTGCTGGCAACAAATCGTTGACAATCTCCAGCCAGTGAAACATACTCAACCCAGCTCCATACAGGAGCCAAGAGGGGCATGCATCAAGCCCATCAATGGCAGAGGTTGTCTTCTGTCCATCAGAAACCATAGGCCAGATACTGTGGCAAATGTGTCCAATCATCACAAATCATGTTATTTTGCCTACTCCAACAAGGGACAATATTGTCAGAAACATTTCTTCTAAGCAACTGTCAGACTTTATTGTTTGTTTGTTATTATTTCATGTTTTTAGACCACCCATGTGCCTCAAGGAGGAACTCTTGATTTTCCTCCAGCTTCAATCTTGGATGTGCTTTATTGATAAATACAGGACAGAAATTCCTTTGAAATGATTCTTTTTTTTTTTAGCAATTGTGCATCGGAGGGAGAGCCAGAAAATCTGGTAGTGTTTGCTGAAGAAATGTCCAGAGAAGATGAAAATTTGCACAGTTGGTTCGTCTACAGGGCCATGTGTCTAGGGCTGTGTTTCTCAACCTTAGCAATTTTCAGAAGTGTGAACTTTAATCCCCAGCATTCCCCATCCATCATGCTGGCTAGAAAATTCTCAGAATTGAAATCCACACATTTTAAAGTTGCCAGAGTTGAGAAGCAATTGTCTAGGAATTTGTATTAATTGAAAACAGTATTGCAATAGCAGCATCATAAAGGACATAATCATAGTTTTGAGACAAATAAGACAGGTTGATAGATTAAATATTCTTAAAATAGCTGTAGTTTTCTAATAATTAAAAGAATACTCCAAGTGTGTGTGTGCATGACTTTGAGTCATTGCTGACTCCTGGAAATTGTCTGGAAAAGTCCACATAGTTTTCTTGACAACAGTTTAGAAGTGGTTTACTATTGCCTCCTTTCTAGGATTGAGAGAGAATGACTGGCCCAAGGTCACCCAGTTGGTTTTGTGCCTAAGGTGGGACTAGAACTCTCCATCTCTGTGTTTTAGCCTGGTGCCTTAACCTCTACACCAAATTGGCTCCACATTACATTGTTGTAAATGACTTTTTGTGTTGGAACCACTATATGAGCTTCTCATGGAGTGCAAAAAGAAAAGTCAACCACTTTCTCATATTTCTAACAGATGGATAGTGACTTAACCAAGCAGGCAAAGTGAAAGGAGATTTTTCCATGGGTTTCCTAAATAATATTGGCCACTAATCCAATATTGGACCATGAAATTAGCATGCCAAAAGGCTAATGGGCAATAGCCACTCAATGGTGTTGATACCGCAGTCCATACCAAAGTAGCTTCATTGGAAGTTTGGTCATTGTCCAGAAAATAGTGAATCTTTTCAGAAACACTTGCAAAAATGTTCCATGAAGATAATCTGTGAGTGCATTTTGTAAATACTAATGAACACTGTCCCAACTAACTTTCCATTTTCTCTGCATCATTTTAAAAGCTTCATGGCAAATTTCCTTAAATGAGGATTTATTTTTTTTAAAAAAAAGTAGAAAGCTTGAAATAATGAAATAAAATAAATTGGTGCTAGAAAGTTACCAGGAAGTGGAAACTAGTTTGGTCTAGTGGTTAAAATGCTGACAAGAAACCAGGAAATGGAGAGTTCTAGTCTGCTTCAGGCATGAAATCCAGCTGGGTGACCTCAGATTATATTCTCTCTCAACCCAACTCTCCTCACAGTGAGGAAAACTGGAGAAGGAGGAAGTATTAGTTGTGTTTGACACTTTGAGTTATTTATAAAATAATAAAGGTGGGAAATAAATAAATAAATTTGATGAGGTAATGAGAAGAGGAACAGGCAGTATTTGCTGTTAGTAGTATGTGTTTGGGGAGATGCATATAAAATTCAGACATGATTTATATAACCATTGTTTAAAACTTAGAATCGAAGTTGATCATCAACTTCGATTCTATGTCTCATATTCATAAAAATTAGAGAAACTGTAGGTTTTCATAATATGAAGAAAGATTGCAGTGGAAATGTATGCTGATTTTAGATATTAAATACAATTACACTCTAAAATGAGCCTGGGTGAAACTTGGATTAGCAGGTCATCCCCTTTAAGAAATTAGAAAGCTCTCTTCAATTTTCGAGTGAATGCAGTAACATTCAATCTAATTAGAACTGCATTACATTTCAATCTAATTAGAACTGTTATTGGTATTGGTATTACAACTAATTAGAACTGTAATTAGTATTAACTATGGATTAGGGAAATTGTATAATCATAAAATGAAAGCGTTGGAAGATGCCATGTAATCCAATCTCCTGAAAGTGCAGAAATCCACTCCTAGAGCCTTCTAACAGGTGGCCATCCAGCTTCCGTCTAAACATCTCCAGTGAGACAGAATCTACTGTCTCCTTGAGGCAATCTCTTCTGTTGTTGAACAGATCTAATTGCCATCTAATTATAATTTTAATGGAACAGAAGTAAAACATGCTAAATACTTAATCAAAATGCTTAATGGATTTAGATTAAACTTTAATTTAAATCTAAATTAAGCCAAACATTTAAGTTTGAGCCTGGTCCTCTTGTGATGGGTCCCCAAGCATACAAGGTCAAAATAGATGGCCGTTCATGTGTTAAACCATGCAGTCATGAATTACTTTAGTGAAAGATGACATACTTCTCTGTTCCAGAGATATTTTTTTCCTTCCAATCTTCTGGCCCTCGTCCAGAGGGTGCATCCTCTGCAGATGAACTCCACAGTGGTAGCACTGGCTTCCTCTTAGAAATACTATTTCCTGTAATGCCATTCAGGACATAGAAGGAATTAAATTTACAGTCATTATTTTTTAAAAAGTCAGCTTCTTCAATCTCTCACTAAATGACCCCAAGCTTTCTGTAGGCCTATAAAGGAGAAATCTGTCTGGCTTTCCCTCAAAGGCCCTGTATTACAGTTCGTTCGTACAGAGGAAGCAGTAATGAATTTCTTGATGGACATCACCACAGGACTAGCTGAAGCTGAGCCATCAGCAAAGCCATCATGCCAAAAGGATGAGTGACAGTGAGTCAGGGGAGGCCAACAAAGAGATCATGTTCAAAAGTTCCAACAAAGCTCCAATGGGATGTAATTAAAAATGATTAAGCCTCCCCCGCCTTCAGTGCTAGGTGATGTCACATAAATTCTTTCCTAACAAGTCCCAGGCTACCTTTGCTTGAGCTACACAGTTCACAGGGGTTCCAGGAAGGAATTAAAGACAGGTTTGTGTTCATTTCTTAAGGAGGCAATAAAGTTTCTGCAAAGCCCTCTTGTTGGTCAGAGGTCAGCAGCAGAGTATGGATTTTTATTTAAGCTTCTTATTACCAAAGGCAAAGGGTGGGCTATGTTAATCTCTTTGGACTTTTTCTTAGAGGAATGAGTGTGTCTTTCTGGCCACAGGAGAATGGAGCATAGAACCTGAGTCCCGAAGCTGACAGAGGGCCCAGACTCAAAACCCCAACGGAGGTAGGGGGAATATCAGGGCAGCGCTCTCACTTATCTCATAAACATCATCAGATACCCCAGGGTACCATCTCTCAGAGCTGTCATACATTTTGCATAGCACCTTTCATAACCTCAGTAGTAAAGATTAGGCTCAGAGCAGCCTACTTTACCAGTCAGAGTCACATCAAAGTTCACTTATTGGAGGAAATGTTTCTTAGGAGATTTAAATGAATGAGGATTGTTGACTCTTCCTTCTTGTTAAGTCCTTGAACAATGCAATTAAATGGCTATATTTGTTGAAAAAGCTAGGCTTAAAGATGAAATATTTACAAAGTTTATTTCTGTCACAGAATATTTTTTTGTTAAAATGTGCAGAAAATTTGGAGAATGGTTGTTTCACTTCTATTCTGTGGTAATCTAATTGTAAGAAAGGATACTTTCAGGCTGCTATTATCTGCTAATGTATTGTTACTGCTATATATTGTAGCACGTCTGGAAATTATGCTTTCAAAAGGTACTTTCCCTGCCAAGACAATAAAAGTTGTTCCCCATGTTTCCAATGACTTCTCCAATAATTCTTAAATTCATGCAAACTGGCCTCTCCACAGCCTGGTGGAACTTGTTACATGTGTGAAAACTGGCTATCAAAGAAATGTTTCTGGCAAAGCCAATTAACACTTTCAACTGTTTAAGTCTGGAAGTTAAGTTCCTTTTCCCAACCTGCCTGCCCTGTGTGTCAAAGTGGTCAAAATATTAATAAATAAACCCTGTTCTTGAAGGCATCTGAGACCTTTAACATCATTGACATAGTGCTTATATGAGAAACACTGAATGCATCTGAGAATTACTGTAAATGACTTTGCATCAAATGAAAGCTGGCAATTTCACTGAGAATCAATCTGAAAAAATGCAGGATTGGTAGAAATGCAGTAATGGAACCGTTTAATCTTATCATCTTGTTGGTTTTCTTCTCCCTGCTATTATTCCTATCAGGTTATATGTCATTTGGCTTGCTGAATCTTCATCAAGTTGTCCTGTGTAGTTCTTACCAATTCATCTAGTTTAGGAAATACTAAAGTTACCTAACAGCATCAGAGGCCAAGTTAAATCCAAACCATTTTAGCTGATGGCTACATCCTTTTCCCCCTTTTCTTTGTTTAATGCAAAAAATGAAGTGTATTTCAGAATATTTGAACATCAACATGAAGGTACAATATGGATAAAAATTATTACACCTATATTATGTGGCAATTATTCAAGTTTTTAAAACAGTTCTATTCCACATTACCCTCTGTTTGTCAGATTTCAATCTTGAAAACACAACTCAGCATGGAACTGAGTTCACATCCTCCAAAACAACTAAAATCAACACACAGTGTAAACACACACAGAGCTGTAAAATCATCTGTTAGAAGTACTGGCATTATCCTTCATGTCTTATGGCTACATCATTTTTCAAATGTCTCCATTGTTCTTTTCTCCCTCCTACAGCTCTCATATCAGACAGTAGTAGTTGTTTCCATTCCCTATATCCTAGTGCTCCAGTTTACTCTCACACAAGCAAGACTGCTACCCTAATGTAACCCTGTCTCACTCTATGTTATATTTTCTACCTCAATTAATGCTTTTATTTCAATCAAATTTTAAAAAAAATACAACAATTCTACAATAGGAAGTTGTTTTTAAAAGAAAATATTAACATTAGTCAGAACTGAAGATGCTTCTTGGATGAGGAATGAAATGTTTTCAGGGAAAAAAATTAAGAAAGTCTAGCTGCCTTTTGAAAAGCACCTTTGGGAAAACCATAACCTACATCAGGGCTGACAAACTCCCGGCCCATAGGCTGGATGCATCACATGCTGGCTATGCCCACACCTGGTTTAGCGAAGGAGGGGAAGTCCTGATTTGTCATGTGATGCCACTATGATGACGTGAGTTTGACATCCCTGACATATATGATTGAGCATCTCCATAAACACTAGCTAGAGTTAAGGAGAAAAAGGTTTTGGATTTATCTATGTTTCAAATGTCACTTTTCCTTTATTTAATTTTAAATAACAGTTATTTTTGCAGGGTTTGTTTTATGGTGTTTTAGATATAGTATATGTTAAGTTTGGAGCATGGGTGCGAATGGTGGAGACGAGCCGGTAGAAACAGTGAACTTCAAACTCTTTATTTACATATTGTGACAGCTCAGCTCAAGGGCTGCTATATCCTTACTTATATAGGCAACTCATTAACTATTCAACCAATAGCAAACCTGGAGCGCTATCTCCGTTAACCAATGGGAATGGCCTGTTAATGGCCAATCGGATGCTCCTGAACGGGCCAATCCGATCCTGCCATTAACAGCCAATCAGAAGTGCAGGGTCAGAACCCTGCACTTGACTTCAAGCTCAATGATAACTTTATTGGTATTATTCATTCACAACAGTATACATATATATTATCTTGGAATTAGCACATCTGTGAATTTCAATATGTGCCCATTCCTATTTGAATAAAAATAACTTTTCTGTATAAAATCTCATATAAATACAATGCAATTCACATTGTGAAATTATTAGTTAGAAATCTTATATTAACATTTTTTAAAATTCAGGATTTTTCATTCCTATGGGCAGGGATGAAGAGGTAATCATATTAATTTGAAGACAGTGTACCTCTAAACAGAAGGAAACATAAAATTTCTATCTTCAAGTGAATAATATTCCAATTCTCTTAAGAACGGTACAAATATATCCTTGTTTGCAGTATTCAGTCAGTGTATGAAATGTCTCAAATCCATGCTTAGCAGCTATGCGTACTCATACAATTCAGGTCTGATTAACTGGAATAATTTATTGCACTTGGAAAATATTGTGAACTCTAATCTATTTGGCAGGCCAGACTAACTAATCCAATCTACTGGATTCAAATCAATTCATGAATTTTATTCGAAAAAAAAATCATATACAAATCTCATCAAGTTTTCAAATCAGTTTGGAAGCTCTAATTTGAATATCCAACATGGTAAATCAATTCATTTGGAGGGGATGATCTAATTGTCTTGAAACTGAATCTCTAGCTTCACCAGTCACAAAACTTCCCTATTTGATTTGCTTGTATGAATGTGGATGTGTCTATGTGAATGGGAATCACACAGCCATACATATATGTGTATTTAGTAAATTCCCTTATTATCATCCTGGAGAAAATGTAGTCACTAATAGTCAACACAGAGTTAATGACACATATTTAATTAATGGCAATTGTTGGAAAGATTCCACCAACTTTTTAAAGTTTTTTTTTTATATATAGTAGTTGTATTCAGTTGTGGGATTCAATTTTTTTTTTACTACTGGTTCTGTGGGCATGGCTTGGTGGGCATGGCAGGGGAAGGATACTGTAAAATCTCCAGTCAGAGGTGGCATTTGCCAGTTCTCCAAACTTCTCAAAATTTCTGCTACCGGTTCTCCAGAACTGATCAGAATCTGCTGAATACCACCTCTGGTTGTATTCCTGTGTTCCAACATACATACATTGTATAACTGAACAAGTCTATTCTGCATGTTACTGTTTTGTTTGCTGCAAAATTATATTTCCTATTTCCTGGCATTCCTAATACTCCCTCCCTCACACATATATGCACAAGGCTAATACTTGCTCTCTAATTGCTGGAATTTGATAGTGCTCTGAAAAGTTACGACATCTTAGTAAATTATGAAATATGACTGCTAGACTTTCGTACATGGCATTATCATTTCAGACAGTAGCTAATTAGCAGAGAATGTCTGCATAAGCTCCAAGGTCAGGATAACCACACATTTCCAAATTCAGATGAACCCTTGACTTGGCAGTATTAAGAGGTCAGAGTTCTAAGAAATCAGAATCAAAATTTCTCATTAACTTAAAACATGCAGAGATGGCAAACTTTGTGTAAGCACTTTTAAAGAGCATACATAGAATTATACCATCCTTTGTGGTTGATGACTGGGGCAAAACTGAAGAAAGAATGACGTTCTCCAAGCATCTTTTTCTTGCCTTCCTTGAAATGCACTTAGTCTTCAATTGACAGGCTGCATCTCCATTTTGTCAAGCAGTACTTGCACAGGCTTAAGAGAGGACGTCTCATATAATCATTTAATCCTAGAATAGCCATTGAGCCCATGTCAATTGATGTGTAGAATAATATTACCTGAAATCTTGGAAAGCTGCCTTCAGTCAACAACAATGGAAAAGCTAGATGGATCAATGAACTACCTTGGTTTAAAGTTTCTTCTAGGTTATTACATCCATGTTAAAATAATGCCAGCTAACCCAGACTGATGATGCCATTTGCAGAATTTTTAAGAACTTTTATTTTTACTTTACTTATAGTTTACTCAGTGATCATTTATTATTCTTACTTTAGTACAATAAAGTGTATCCTCTTTCTCCTGAGATTCTTGTTACTCACAATAAAATCATGTGAATAAATTCTATCTGTTAGGGCCACAGAACAGAATTGGATAAAGGCCAAGAACTTGTTAGGCCACCACTCAGATTCTCTAGCTATAATATTTTCCATTTCCAGATATGCCTGGTCCTTCTTATAAATCTTTTCTGAAGTTATTGTCATGATAAATGATAGACTTAGGTGACAGTATGTGTCATATTCCAATGCAAAAAAATGGTTAACAGCAAGCTCTAGGGATCCAGCTTGGAAAGTATAATAACAACTAGAAAGATTGGCAAATGCAATGTAGAACTGCAGCAAGTCCTTTTAATAAATATTCCTTAATGTACTGAATAATCTGTCCAGACAACTTTGACACGCAGCTGCTTCCTATCACCCCTGACATTAATAATACAGCTACTTGCTTATCTTTGGCATTAACGTGGCCCATTATATTTATGTGAGTCCTGATGGCCTCAATCCATGGCCTCTGCATTCAACCTATCCCCTCTAAGTTCCCCCTTTTAGACTGACAAAGAACCAATTAAGGTCTGGATGCTAACTTACTAATGCAGCCAGACATGGACCCTTGCCACTATCCCTTCCTTCCCCTTCTTCAATTGCAGAGCCACTCAGCAGCAGGGGCCAGGCTGGCTCATTAGTGCAGAATCTGGGGCTCTGGAAAGCTAAGCTGTGCTGGCCTTCCCTCTGAACTTTGCACTGCAATTTATATGTTGCCATTTCTGGTTCGGCTCATCCGTGTTTATCATGGTCCTTACAGGTTCCATTAATGATTCGAGGCCAAAGGGCCATAGATAATACACGCATTACACTGTGCCAGATTGAGCAACTTCAGTGAGTTATTGGAAAATTTTACTGGAATGGAATTCAGCATCAGAGACAAACCATGGCATCAATTGCCTGCCACCACAAACAATCACCAAATTGCCTTGCTAGGAATCGGCTAGAAATTACTCAGGATCAAGAAACATCTTGAGATGTGTCTTGCATTGATCCTTGTCACATTATGACATAATGACGGAGGAATGGGAAATAACCCCCAAACATAGAGCAAATCTGCCCTCGCTGGGTTGCACCTCCATCATATCTCCTTTCCATAATGCCCCAACCCTTGTCAACAAGTACTAAGGCTACTTGCTTTGAACTGATTTGTGATTCTGAGGGTTAAATGCCTAAACTGTGCATGACACTCTTAGTGTATAAGCAATGGTAATGCTGTGCTCTGCTAAAACAAGCACCTCTTGATTAGGGATAATTGAGTAAGGCAGCTGCCCAGCCTGGAACATGGTGAAAGAGACATAGCTTCAGCAAAGGACTAGGTTCCAAATGAGGAGCTTTATAAAGAAATATTCCATTTGATGACTTTGTTCCATCTGCTTAGGAGCATGATCCCCAACATGTTTTCTCCTTGTGCACAAGGTTCAGTGACCACTGTTCTGCTACCCAAACATGGTGCCACCAAGTCTGAATTTTTACATGGACATGTACAATTTCTTAATTCTCAGAGTTCTAAAGGTGAGACCACAATGGGGTTACATGACAGTCAAGACAATAGCTGCTAGCCCTCCAATACGATAACCTATACCTAGGACGTCTCCTAGGAAGGTGAGCTATCAGCAGCTCTTCATTTGTTGGATTGTCCCCAAAATCCTGGAGACTGATAAATGATTCTTCCATTACAGAAAAAATTTGGAAAGGCTTGTACAACATATCAAATTAAACTAAAAGACAGTTGGATATAGTATGGGAAATCAGTAATTACAGATAGTCTTTGACTTACAACCACAATTGGGAGCAGAGCCTCCATTGCTAAGTAATGGATCATCAAGTGAGCCGTGCCCGATTTTACTGCTTTTCTTACCTCAGTCATCAAGCGAATCACCACAGTTATTTGGGGAATCACACGGCCATTAAGCAAATCCGGCTTCTCCGATGAATTGTTCTTGTCTGAGGCCTCTTAGGAAGCTCATAAATCGTGATCGCGTAACCCTGAGATGCTGCAAACATCATAAGTACCTGCCAGTTGCAAAGCACTTGAATTTTGATCACATGACCACAGGGATACCTAAACAATTGTAGGTGTGAGTTGTCATAACTTTGTGTTATGAGTGTTGTCATAACTTTGAACGATCATTAAACAAACAGTTATTAACTTGAGCATCTTCTGGGAATCACATTGGTTTACCCATTTGAACATGGTTCAAATGGTTTACCCATTTGATGGTTTACCCATTTGAACATGGTTCATGATATGAACATGATGTTTAGGATTCAGTATGTTTTGTGATCCCAGCCATCTTCTTTTTTAAAATAGTCTTATGGGATGGAAGTCAGAAGACCAAAATAATGGTGGAGAAAGCTAATAGAGGCAGGGTAGGGTGTCTGGATAGTAAAGCTCAAACTGGTATAATTTTCTGTGGACTCAAAAATGATGAGAGTACTAATGATCAAGGCCCCCCAATTTTCTCACCTCGACTAATTTTTCAAGGCATGACTTATATCAATCAATCTGCATTTCTTGATAAATAAGTTGGGAAATTTGTATTTGAATACATATTTAAGTATGAACATTATTTTTAGAAATGTGAATTAGTGCAAAATGGGATAGAAAAAAAATATCATGACAGTTTACACACAAATGTGAAAAAATGCATCTTTCTTTTGATTGCCATGGGTTGTCCTGGCTGATTTGATACTACCTCCACCCGCCCGCTTACACAAACACACACTCTTTACTGGTACTGGAACAAGAAAATAGAAGAGCAAATCTGAATCTGATTAAATATGTATTCTATGCAACATTAAAATTCAGGAAAATCAAGCTTGCCCTGTGGAAAGGACATCAATGCTTTCTTTTAGGACTCTGAATTAACTCTGCAAATCTCAAAGCTCTGAGTACATTGGTTGATGTTTAATTCACTCAAGGCAAAAACAACAGCTTCTTTGCCCTATCCTTGGTCCCAAACCCTTCATTAAGGCTCTGCCTTCAATATCTATTTTGGGAACTGGGCTATATACCAATAAGGAGTGTTTAAAGAAAAAAAAATATTTGCAGATTTTTGGAACTTGTATTCATGAAATGCCTTCATGGAAAGGGGAAAGAGAGTGTTGGATTAAGTGACTACTGGAATTGCTCTCAAATCAGAATGATCCATGTGACCAGGCTATCATATTTATTTATTTATTTTTATTTTATTTTGTCGAGCGATTATAAAATAACAGGTATAAGTATAAACATAGTTATGAATACATGAAATGGATACATATAAGAAAAAGAAAAAGAAAAAATAGGACAGGGATGGTAGGCATGTTGGTGAGCTTATGCACGCCCCCTATAAACCTCTTAGGAAAGGGGTGAGGTCAATAGTAGACAGTCTAAGGTTAAAGTTTTTGGGATTTGGGGAAGAAATCATAGAGTCAGGTAGAGTATTCCAGACATTGACCTCTCTGTTGCTGAAGTTGTATTTCCTGCAATCAAGTTTGGTGTGGTTAACCTTGAGTTTGTATCTATTGTTTGCTCTTGTATTGTTATGGTTGAAGCTGAAGTATTCATTGACAGGTAGGACATTGCAATGTATGATTTTATATACTATACTTAAATAGGACCTAAGGTGGTGTAGTTCTAGGTTTTCTGGGTCTAGAATTTCAAGCCTGGTGGCATAAGGTATTCTGCAACGAGTAGAAGAGTGGAGAATTCTTCTTGTGAAATATTTCTGGACTTTCTCAACTGTGTTAATATCAGATACGTAATGCAAGTTCCGGATTGATGAGCTTTATTCAACTATTGGTCTAGCAAATGTTTTGTATACTCTAGTTAGTAGTGTGATATTACAAAAAAAAACTGCGCACAATTAGGTTAACAACTGTTAATGCCTTTTTGGCTGTATAGTTACAGTGGACTCTAGCACTTAGATCATTAGAGATGAGTACTCCAAGATCCTTGACAGAGTTTGGATCATCAACAAGATCTTGACTATTCATCCTGTATTTTATTGTCTGGTTTTTTTGCCAATATGTAAGCACTGAGATTTGAAGTTGCCATTTGTTTGACCATTCTGATACATTCTGATATTTTGATCAATCACAACATCTGTAGGAGAACTTAATAGAGAATCCTTTGTTTAATGCTTCTACTTAAATGTCTCATTTCTACTTAGCTGACTTGAGAACCATGTTTTTGTTTCAGAAAAAAGAGAGTTAATTTTTGATACTACTCCTTAACCAACCATCAATTCCACTGCATTTAAGAATGAGCCTTGCCACGACTCCTTCACTCTACCCTGGAACTTGTCAGTGTGTCTGTTTGAAATTTTTCACAGAGGTTTTTCTTCGTAGGATCCATTTTCAATGCATATTTCATTACTTTCAGTCGGTCCCAAACAAGACAAATTTCATTATTCCTCTTCTAAAACTTAACATTTAAAAGAACAGTTTAAAAAGATTGTTCTAATTTTGTATAAAATTTCGTATGCTTCTTCTTTTACTGGAACACAAAACAATGATTCCTGAAAATCTGCCCATTGGGATGAAAATGAAACATTTTAAAAGGTCTTTTTAAAAATAGATTATATTATGTATAAGCCCAAAAGCTCTAGCATTCTTTCTGAACTTTGGCACACAATTATAATGTTCTCATGTTCTTATGAATTGCATGCTATCCTATTAATAGAAGAAAGAAATTAGAACCACTTGGTTTAATTCATGCTCTAAGATTCAGATGAGTTCAACTGAGCAATTTTCAGCACTAAAATTCTTATAAGAGTCTTGGTGGTGCAGTGGTTAGAGTGCAGTACTGCAGGCTACTTGTGCCAACTGCCAACTACTGCAATTTGGCAGTTCAAATCCCACCAGGCTCAAGGTTGACTCAGCCTTCTGTCCTTCTGAGGTGGGTGAGGACCCAAAATATGAGAGGCAATATGCTGACCCTGTAAACCGCTTAGAGAGGGTTGTAAAGGGTTGTAAAGTACTGTAAAGTGGTATATAAGTTAAGTGCTATTGCCATTGCTATCACACTCCAATATTTTTCAGGTGTAATCTGTGGCCTGATTCCAGTCTTTGTAAAACAAGCACAAATGTATATAATGCCCACATTAAATTAATTAACACCCTTTAATTCTTAGAAAATATACAAACAAATTATCATGCTGCACTGTGGTCCTAGAAGAAGAAAAAGGACTCTTTCTTTCTTTCTTTTTTTCTTCTTTCTGTCTTGTCTTGTCTTAGCTTGATTTTTTTTTTAACTCATCAAACAGTTTCAAATAGATGTGCAATAATCAATTTACCATACATAAAAGCAAAAGGCAGGATTAGAACTCGCAGGTTTCTAGACTTAACCACTGGACTAGACCAAACTTGGCTGTTGTTATACACACAACAATGTGAAATCACAGCTGTCAGTTCTTTAGCTGATTTTGGCCTTCATATGCATCAAATTCTGCTTAAGAACTTAGGATGTTATAATTTATCAGTATAGTATAGTGGACCCAAGCTTTGTGGCCTTTTGTAATTGACAAACTGACATTTTTCAATGCACAGATTTTTCAAATACATCCAAGATATTTTGCTATTGTATGGCACCCAGTGTGCTAATAATCACTAGTTTATGCCAAATCTTTCAATTTTTCAGATCTTGGTACTATTGACTTTTTAAAATCATATATTATATAGAATAGTGTAGTATACTACAATATATTACATAGATACTATCTTGAGCCAGCAAGTTGTAGTGGTTTTGATACATCCGCTTATAATCTTCATGGTGTCGTTGAGCCTAGCATCTAACTTACTAGTATGGCAGCTGTTAAGCCATACAGAGGCACAGTATTCTGCTGTGGAATAGACCAACCCTATTGCTGATGAACTGAGGGTAGCAGCTGAAGCTCCCCATTTAGTTCCACATAGTTTCTGTAGTATGTTGTTCTTAGTATTGATTTTTGCCACCGTATTCTCTAAGGTGTTTCTTGTAGGAGAGATTCTAGTCCAACGTTACTCCAAAATGCTTTGGAGCCCTTTGGATCATCAGGCAGTAAACTGTTATTTAAGTAGAACTTTGCAGCTTCATATGTTAGTTTGTTGTTAATTTTGTGGGAGGTAACGGTAAAGGTTCCCCTCGCACATACATGTTAGTAGTTTCTGGCTCTAGGGGGCAGTGCTCATCCCCGTTACAAAGCTGAAGAGCCAGCGCTGTCTGAAGTGGTCTCCATGGTCATGTGGCTGACATGACTAAACACTGAAGGCACATAGAACGCTGTTACCTTCCCACCAAAGGTGGTCCCTATTTTTCTACTTGCTTTCGAACTGCTAGGTTGGCAGAAGCTGTTAGAAAGTGCTCGGGATTAGAACCACCAAACTGCCGACCTTTCTGATCGACAAATTCAGCGTCTTAGTCACTGAGCCACCGCGTCCCTCATTTTGTTGGAAGCTTGTAGTTATTGTTTTGCTGGTGCCAAGAGGAAGCCTCCAGATGGAGATTAATGTTCCCAAGATTTTAAGATCTTTGGACAGGAGGCTGTCAGCCACTTCCATGTGTTTTTCTTGTACTGCTATGGCCAAATCATCAGCAAATTCAAATTTGCATTCCCTGGTTGCTGGCATATCTGATATGTATGTTGAATAGTGGAAGTGCCATTACACAGCCTTGTGGGAGGCTCTGTCATTTTGCAGTAAGTTTCAGCTACAGGCATTCATATAAAATATGCATATGTGTGTACAAAAAAATCAGTGTGTGCCTACATCAGAAAATGTTCCACAACTATCCTAATGGAACATATATGCATAGACGTGTATATGAAATCCATTGGATGTTCTTGTGTATGCATTTTTAATTATTTTTAAATTTAATTTGCTATTGTGGACATTTGGCAAAGTAGGCTTATGACTGAGAACATGCAAAACAGAAACAGATTGGATTTACACTAATCCGTTCATCTCCAGCTCCATTCTGTGACAACCTATTAACAGGCCATTTCTGCGTGTTGCCTACAGGATGAGTTGTGGCTGATTATCTTAATCCTGAGTGACTGTGACTGTCAGCATTGCCTGCACATCTGTATTTTGCCTGTCTTGTTTGCACACGTGCAGGAGATACGCTCCTTTCCTCCTTCATCACTGCCTTCGCATTGGCTTTGCTTCTAACTCTAATGTCTGTCTTCATGTCTAGTCTATTCTTGGCCTTTAACCTTCTCACTCACTTTTCATCCCCATAAACTGTACACTGTAGTCTTAACTAATGACTCCTGGGAATTGCCCAGGGAATCTGCTCCAAAAACCAGAGTGGATCACTTCACTGAACAAAAGGCTTTGTGTTCCCAACACTAACTCTTTCATGCTTCCAAAAGTCCTGGACTTTTAACCCTGTGGATAAGGCTGTTTTCCTAACCCCAACAGGAACTCAGCTCTTCAAATTTTAACACAAGCTTTGCTTTTACCTTTTGACCTGGCCCAGTTTCTGGATTCCTTAATTCTGTCAACATCAGTTCTCTTGTGCTAATGAAGTTCTTTCATGGATTTTGATCCAGATTTCAAGTCTATGCCAAATACTGATTGCACAAAATTTCTTCTCAATTCGCCTGTCTTATTAGCACGAGGCTTAAAATCCCATTTTAATATCCAGTAACAAAATAATTATCAGATTTGTCAACACCATTATGTGCATGGGTATGTGTGTATGAATGATTATTATGTGTGTCTATTATCACAGAAATAATATTTTCAATTCAACCAAGAGAGATGCTTGCTTGCTTGCTTGCGAAACTAAGGATGTTGCCTCAGAGAACAAGTTGAATCAGCTACAATAACCTGATACCTATTTGTAAACCTGATGCCTTTGAAAGGGAGGTATCCACTGCATTAATTGTAAGGACATTCCTGGGGAGCCATGCTGTCACTCCAAAAAGCAATGGCTTATGGAACCAGGGTTAGGAGCTTGCATTTTCAGATTTATAACCTTAATGTTCCTTGTTGCTTCTGTTGCTTTCACCACAACAAGTAAGGAGGAAGATTCTCCTCATTCCTCACCATCTCCTATTCCAAGCAGCCAAAAAGGAAGGAGAGGCAGAAGGCAAGTGAGAGCAAGCAGCTTCATGTAAAGGCCTTCTGGTGTTATGGGCATGCCTCAGTTCTGGTCTTAACTGCAGTGTTGTTGGAAAGTTCTTCCAACATTGCCCTTGGGTACTGATTTAATATGTGTGCTTTTCCAAGCTGCCTTCACAGAGAGAAAGGCTGTTTTCAACAGGCGTTCTCCTTTAGCAGGGAACAGCCTTCTCTCCCTGCTCCTCATTGCAGAGTCGACCTCTCTCAGCTGATTGCAGAGGCTCAGTTCTGACAGTGTTCAGGCCCCTTTATCTCTACCATCTCACTTTGCTTGTGGCACAAGGAGGAGGTAGTGTGTTCCTGGAAGAAAAGCGATAAAAAAGAAATTAAAGCAAGGGGAGAGGAGGGCAGGGGGAATTACCTGTCCTGAATTTTAAAAAGCACCCCAGGTTACTGTGGCAACTGAAAGATGCATCATGTTGCCATGACAACTGGGGAAACATCCTCGTTTGCCTAGCCTTGCCCCTTACACAGATGATTGGAGGAGGAGTCATGGGGAGAAAGTGAGGTGGGATAGGCAAAAACCATTCTGGGGTTTCTTTTCTTCAAAAATGTTTGCTGGAAACTACAATCATCCACGGATCCAGGCGGGCCACCATCCACCACTCACCTTCTCACCTTCTCTCATCATAAAAGAATAAGCCACCTGCTGCCCACCAGATGTTTTTAACTACATCTCCCATTGGCTGCTAGTATTTATGGTAGTAAATGATAAAAGGAAGCCATCTTCTCCAGGAACATCTGGAACAGACTAACTTGCCTGCCTATGTCAAATTGATTAGAAAGTGCAAGAGGAAGAATTTGGCTAGGATCAGAAACTAACTAAAAATAAAGTATTGGTAGTGTTCCTATTGTACATTGCTTCATTCCTTGCCAGTGGTCAGTGGTCGGTCTATAAAAAGAAGGGGAGGCAGGGAGGGAAAAGGAAGGAAGGATCTGTGGGCAATCAGGGATGCTTTATTTACTAAAATACTAATACTGCTTTTAGCACCATTGACCAAAGCAATGAATTATATAAATAAGCCTTTTGAAACCTTTGTGTTTTTGTAGCTATAAAATACCTTCTCAGGTCAGCTGACAAACCCTCTAACAGTCTCTGCATGACAGAGGGAGAGGTCAATTTCTCTGTGATGTCTAGAATAATCAGCTCAACCACTTTTTTCAATACTTGTAGTGGCCTTTACCTTTTAGTAATTCCTGCCATTCTGAAGTTGTGATCATAGTCATGGATGCTAGAAAGTATAATTTACACTGTGTAAAAAAGTTCATGCTTTAAAAGCAAGAGAGGAAGCAAAAATAATGTGCAATGATGCATGTTAGAGTAATGTCATTTTCATCACTTTTAAAAGAAAAAAAAAATGTCCAAGGAACTAAAATATTTTTTGCTGTTCCAAAGCACTATAGTATAGGAAAGATACACAAATCATTAAAGACTCCATTTCTATATTATATTCCACTGGATTTTTTTTAATGTAGAAAATATTATGACAAATACAGTATAGTTGGTGCAGAAGCAATGCAAACATTTTCACCAACCTTGGATTAAATGAAATTGACCAAGAAATTTTTAAAATTGAAAGCATTTTGCATTTGTCTGTCTTTTTATACATAGAGTTAAAATGTGATTTCTCTGACATGCTGTATTTTAGGTCAAAGTTCCACTATTTACTTGGCATTTGCCATAATATACCTTCTTTTCAGGTGAATAGCTGGATTTTTTGGTCAGTGGAAGATGACTGTTGGTGCTCATTGGATAATGCTGCAAAGACCATTCAGAGAAGAATACCTGGCTCAGTTCAGTTCCCACAAAATTCCAACAGAATTCCTTTATTTCCCTTCACCTGACTTGTACAGATACACTTCACTTTCAAGAGCCATGGTGGCACTGTGGTTAGAATGCAGTATTGCAGGCTAATTCTGCCAACTGCCAGCAGTTTAATCCTGACCAGTTCAAGGTTAATTCAACCTTCTATCCTTCCAAGGTCAGTAAAATGAGGACCCATACTGTTGGAGGCAATATGCTTAGAAAGTGACATAAAGCACTATGAAGCAGTATATAAGTCTATTGCTATTAGATATATTACCCAGAACCATCATAGGTGTAGCATAAAGTTCTTCATTGTAATCCATCAATGGTATTATAGTAATAGGCAGATTTATTTATTTTTAATCATTCTTTTTATTGAGTATGCTAAAGAAATTAGTTTTTTCCAATTAAATAAATACTAATGTTGATGAGGTTTAAACAGAATTGCCCTTGAAATTCAAGATCTTCCGAAAGGAGCAATTAGGTGCCTATTGCTTGAAAAGGCTTCTGAGTATTCAGAGGTTCAGCTAAGCCTTATCCACTGCACATTTCTCAAGAACTCAAGAAAATGATGAGAGCTTTGGAGACAGCAGAGGGACATTCCAATGTCTGCAAAACTCATAAGATGGTGTGTGAAGGCATGGTGGAAATCTTGTGATATCTGTACAACTGCTACAAATGGTATGCAGAAATATACTGTATATTAATCATCTGTGAGTTATTTTGACCTGGAATAAGGTTTATAAATTGGCAGCATCAGAAATAACATTATCGACTTCCGGTTTGAAGGGCTTCGGTGACCGACAGGAATTTGCGATTGTGTGCAGTTTCTGCCTGGGCTCGCCACTGGAGCGCCCTGAGCCGGCTGGCTTCGGGGCTAAGCCACCCCGTACAGGTGGTGAAGAAGGGGGAGACTGCCAGCAGGGTCGAGGAGAGCCGCATCTCTCCTCCTTAGCTGGCCAAACTCCCTTTCCCGAAGGCGGTAGGAGTGGCAGTCAGAAATGGCCACTCAAAGAAGAACTCAATTGGAAAAGAAAGTGCAGGAAGAAGATAAGAAGTGAAAGTTTTGGCTGACAGGGTTAAGCTGAAAAAAAAAAAACAATTAAGGTACCCTGGAATTTAAATTTTACAAAAGATAACATTGCTCCCAAAGAAGGTCAGAAGCAGCGAAAGAAAGTGAAAAGGGAAAGTTTTTTTCTTCTTCTCTCTCCTTCCTTACATTGACAATTAAGAGATCAGAATAAGAAATTGGAAAAATCCGTTTTGGCACCAATAGGCAATTAAGCTGAAAATATAACTAAATGCCAAAGGGACAATAAAGATTTCTGGACATTAAAAACCTTCTTTTTCATAAGCAGGAAGGAAGAGGAAAAGAATAAGGGCAGGATCTGGAGGGAGGAGACTGCCTGGACTTCAAAAGAATCTAAAGTAAAACTTCAACAAGACTTCTAAAAGATACATTTTAACTGAGACTTTGCAATTAAATAGTAACCCCAGGAAGAGAAAGTATAAAAAGAAGCAGCTGTGTGTATTTGGATTGTTTGGTGACTTTTGGATTTTTGGTTATTATATTTGAATTACTAAAATCAATTGGGTCGTTGTTTAAAATTTTTTACAATGGCATCACTTTTGGATGAATTGAAAATGGAACTTAAAAAATACAAAGAAGAGGCACAAGAAGGGAAGGGCTCTTTTGGCTTCATTTTTCAATTCCTAGAAATGGAGATCTCCAACTATGAGAAACAACAAGAAAAGACTGCAAAACAAGGACTGGGACAAAGAAGAAGCCATCTTTAATGAACAAGTAACTCTATATGGGGAAGAAAGGGGAAAGGGGGGGAAAGAGAATGGAGAATTTAAGACCTAAAAAAACAGCCAAAAAAGGGGGAAATAATTTGAAAAGTGGATATAATGTTGGAAAGCAACAGAAAAGAGGAATACAGAAGAGGGGAATACAGAAGAGGGAAATGGAGGTGGAGAGACAGGAGGGTAAAAAGGGGAAAGAGAAGAAGAGAGGGAAGAAGGAAAGGAAGAGAAGTTATAAAGGTCTGGAGGAAGATGTAAAGAAATAGGACCTATTTAGAGATAATGGGTGAAAATCTAACTGAAAAAGGGATTCTGTGAAGGTACATAAGATTGTATTGTTATATTTGTAATAGGAATAATTTTAGAAAATTGGAAACAACATATGATTAAAAAGAGGGATAAAGTAGTTGGTGTGATTTGGGGAAATGTTTGTGATTAAAATAAATGAAATAAAATAAATGAGAAAATTGACTTAGGAAGGAATGGGAACATTTTAATTAGTCAATGTTTTATAAAATATAAGTGAAGGGGGGGGAATTAACTATGGAAAGTTTATAATTGTTCCCATAGAAATATGATATTTATTTGAAAAGTAATGTGCAAAATATTAAGATCTAAATGAATATTAATATTAATGATAGAATTGAATTGGAATGGATTGTTGTTTTAATTATATTATACATGTATAATCCTTTTTTTCTTTTTTAAGAATACAATGTGTAGATTTAGAATGTGCCAAGCAGAATCCGAATGAAAGTTATGTATTATATTAAGTGTTATAATTTTAGGGGAAAGATATAAAGGCGTCATACTCCAATCAGTGATTACAGGAGAAATTTTGTTTAATGAGAAAAGATAGTAGACAGTTGAAACAGGACAGACAAAGAATATAAGTACAATGATTTGAATTGAGATGAAATAAATAAAATAATATTAAGAAAGTTAAAAGAGGGGAGAAGCTATATAGAAAATGTAGAATAGTAATAAGATATGGAATGGAATATAAAAATGAGCATGAACTTGAATTTGTGTCTGTACGAAGAGACATAACCTGGGATTATGCCGCTTTCAAAAAAGATGTTGTTCGGTCCTTAATTTGCATACTTGAAATCCCCGCGCTTTGATTGGCTAAAGCGTGGGGATTTCTGATTGGCCAGGCGAGCCGCGCTGATTGGCCCGATTGAAGTCTCCCGTGATTGGCTCACTCCAAGAGCGGGAGACTTGAATCGCTGCCATTGGCCGCGGCCGCCGCAGCGAAAAGGATAAAAGCCGCGGGCTTTTTCCTTTTCGCCGGTTCGGTTCACAACTGTTAAATAAAGAGCTTGAAACGTAGTCACCGACTCCTGGCATCTTTTGCGGACACGACACTGGCGACGAAGGTGGGATCCCGACCCTGAACCGAACCCCGTGTCCAACAAGAGCCAGTTTCAGCACAGAGATGGCGAAAATCGCACCGCCCGCCCCCTTCAACCCCGCCACCGAGGACTGGGAATCGTTTTCAGACCGTTTCCGCATGTACCTCGAGTGCACCGGAATGAAGGATGCCCCGGGCCCGCTAAAACGCGCCGTCTTCCTCACCCATTGCGGAACCGAGGTCTTCCAGATGGCCAAGGCATTGGCCAAGCCGGCAGACGCAACCGCCATGGACTGGGACGTCCTCGAACCTATCCTGCGGCGCCATTACACCCCCGAGGTCCCCATCCTGATCCGGCGCAACGAATTTTACCACCGAGATCAGAAACCAGGCGAAAAACTGAGCGATTTCGTCGCCGAGTTGCGGCGCCTAGGAGGACTCTGCGAGTTTGAAGGTCTGAACAGCCTCCTAAGAGACCGATTCGTACTCGGCCTATGGGACCCTACACTCCAGAGCCGGCTTATGGCCAAGGGCGACATCAGCCTAGCAGACGCCCTCACCGCAGCCGCAGCCGCAGAAGCAACCCGCACTTCCGCTGACAGCATGCGAAAATCAGACGCGAAGGGCGGAAACAACAACCCGGCAAGGTCGGCCGACCCTAAAAGCAAATCAACTGCACACTACGGAGAATTCCAGTCTACATCCAGCACGTCAGAAGACGAGGAGGACATACATCGCGTGCAGACGGGACGCGGCGACCAACGGAACCGAAGAGGTCGTAGGTCGAGGACCAACTGTGCCGGGTGCGGCGGCGACCACCCCAGATCAGAATGCCGATTTTTTGACTCTATCTGTAGGCATTGTGAAAGACGGGGACACATCGCTCGAGTTTGCCGCCAAAAGAAGACCCGCAGCCCGCCCAGATGGGAACAACACGACCGAAAGAAGGAAAGCCCCCCGCCCAGGACCAGAGATCACCAATCGGACGGTCGGTGGGACCGAATCCAATGATCTTCAAGAGGCGGCGACAGTCGGCGCAAGGAAGATACCCACCAGACGGTAACCATCGGCCACGCCATCTCCGACGGCGCCAGAAAGGTACACGTAGAAGTCCATATTGAAGGCCAACCATGCAAGATGGAGGTGGACTCCGGGTCCTACCTCTCCATGATTGCATGGCACGAGATAAAACGGCTAGTGCCCACCCTCCATAAGAGGAACATTAATGCCCAAAAAATCATTATAAAAGACTACCAGGGAAACCGCGTCCCGGTAGTGGGCACCAAGAACTTTAATGTAACTTACAAGGGCCGCACCGATCAACTCCCACTCACAATCGTCGATCGTGACCGCCCAAGCCTGCTGGGCCTACAATGGTTCGCCCCGCTTGACATCGCGCTGACAGGAGTCAACCACGTCACCGACGACGGCTGGGAACAGCGGCTAGTCCAGGAGTTCCGGGAGGTCTTCGACGGAAGCCTGGGCAAGTACCAGGGGCCCCTTATCTCATTTGACCTAGACCCTAGGGTTCCCCCCAAGCGACTAAAACCTAGGAGGGTACCATTCGCCCTAAAACCTAAAATTGACGAGCAGATCGACAAGCTCGTCAAACAGGGGGTGTTGCAGCCGATAGACCATGCCCGATGGGAGACCCCTATAGTGACCCCAGTCAAGCCAGACGGGTCCGTGAGAATTTGTGGGGACTATAAGGCCACCCTAAATGGCGCGTTGCAACAAAGCGCCTACCCCGTCCCAATCGTGCAACACCTACTGCACTCACTGGGAGGGGGCAAGGTCTTTGCCAAGCTCGATCTCGCCCAGGCATATCAGCAGTTGCCGGTCGACGAAAAAACAGCGGAAGCCCAGACCATCGTTACCCATCGGGGGGCCTTCAAGTGTAACCGGCTCCAATTCGGAGTCAGCGTGGCACCAGGCATCTTTCAGAGCCTGATGGAACGTTTACTGCAGGGCATCAAGGGGGTGGTGCCCTATTTTGATGACGTATTAGTGGCGGCGCCAAACGAAGCCGAATTAGAAAACCGACTCAGGGAGGTCTTCACAAAATTTAAAGTAACGGGACTTAAAGTAAAACGAGAAAAATGCCAACTATGCACAGAGCGAGTGGAATTCTTGGGCTACCTTCTAGACCGGCATGGCATTCACCCTACAATTAAAAAAGTGAAAGCCATCAAAGAAGCCCCCACCCCAAGGTCTAAAACGGAACTACAGGCTTTCTTAGGGTTGCTGAATTTTTATAATGTTTTCCTACCCCAAAAGGCTACGGCGGCGGAGCCTTTGCATAGGCTCCTGGATAAAGCGGCAACCTGGACTTGGGGGAGACGAGAGCAAGCCGCCTTCCAAAAAACCAAAGACCTCCTCACCTCCGACGCCGTCCTGATTCAATTCAGCGAAACCTTGCCCTTGGTTGTCACTTGCGACGTATCACCTTTCGGCGTTGGCGCTGTCCTCAGCCATACTCTCCCCGACAAAAGAGAAGCACCCATCGCTTTCTTTTCCAGGACTCTAACTAAACCGGAGCGGAACTATAGCCAGCTGGACAAAGAAGCTTTGGCTATAGTTGCCGCCGTTAAGCGATTCCACGAATACCTTTATGGCCGCCCGTTTACCATTGTGACAGATCATAAGCCGTTGCTGGGCATCCTCGCAGGAAACCGAGCCACCCCGAACATTTTATCACCCCGGATGACAAGGTGGTCCGAGTTCCTGGCAGCCTACAGCTACGAACTGTTACACAAGCCAGGTAAGAAAATTTCGCACGCGGACGCTTTAAGCCGCTCGCCTTTACCAGACTCTGATCCTGACCCAGCACCAACGACAAACATCCTTAACATCGAGAATTTGCCCAACCTACCCATTACCGCGTCAGACATTGCCAGGGAAACTATTAAGGACAGGCGTCTGGCGCGAATTTTACATTGGGTGGAAAAAGGTTGGCCTGAAAGGGACAGTGACAAATCCGTTAAGACATTCAGAAACCGCCAGACTGAACTCTCACTACTCAAGGGATGTATTTTGTGGGGTGACAGGGTGGTCATCCCGGACAGGTTGCAAGGGAGGGTCTTAGAGATGCTGCACGAGGGGCATCCTGGCATCGTCAGAACTAAAGCCCTGGCCAGGAGTTACGCTTGGTGGCCAGGGATGGACAAGCAGATAGAGGCATGGGTAGCCAAATGCCAACGATGCCAGGAGACCAGACCCAGCCCACCCGCAGCACCCATCCTGGACTGGGAAACACCAAGGGGACCCTGGTCCAGAATCCATTTAGACTTTGCCGGTCCCACGAATGGGCATACCTTTCTGATAACAGTTGACGCTTACTCCAACTGGTTGGAGGTAAGCGACATGAAATCCACTACCACGGAGGCCGTTATCAAAGAACTTTGCAAACTCTTTTCCACACACGGCCTCCCAGACGTCGTCGTCTCAGACAACGGGCCCCAGTTTACTTCCCTCGACTTCGAGAGGTTCCTGGCGGAGAGGGACATCCGCCACGCATTAACAGCACCGGCGCATCCGGCGGCGAACGGTAGGGCGGAACGGATGGTACAATTTACCAAAAAAACCATCCGGAAAATGGACCACGGGGAGATCAACGACAAAATAAATAAACTCCTCTTTATACAACACATCACCCCGAACACCACTACCAACAAAAGCCCAGCCGAGTTACTGATGGGTAGGAAGCTGAGGTCCCCGCTCGACAGGTTACACCCAACATATAACCCAGAGCGACCCCCAGACTCAAGTACAAAATACCGGACCTTTGCCCCCGGTGACTTAGTGTACGCGAAAAATCTGACGGGGGACCCCCTATGGATCCCAGCCGTCATCACTCAAATCACAGGTCCACGGTCGTACCGGCTCCAAACCACCGATGGGCGAGCCTGGAAACGACACATTGACCAGCTCAGGTCACGAACAGCAACGGACCTCAACCCCCAAAACACGAACCAAGAGGGGAGGGAATACCCGAATAAACAAACGCAAGAAAAAATAAACCAGCAGTACTTACCGGAACGCAGCCATCGCGATCCCCCACCGGAGAAGAACCACCTGGCCAGCTCAACCGACTCGGAGAAACCAAGCAGGAGCGGCGAAACCCGTAGCTCAACCAACCCGGAAGGCCCAGGTGGGAGCCACGGAAAAAGAACCGGCCCGATCATCCAGCCGGTTCGCACAGAAGAGGGAGCAGCCAAAAACATGACCGCTCCGGCCGAAATCCAGCTTGCAACTGAGTTGCGCAGGTCAAGTAGGACTAGACGGAGCCCCGCCTACCTACGTGACTACGCAACGTGATGGACTATACCAAGAGGGGAGGGGTGTTCTGTCCTTAATTTGCATACTTGAAATCCCCACGCTTTGATTGGCTAAAGCGCGGGGATTTCTGATTGGCCAGGCGAGCCGCGCTGATTGGCCCGATTGAAGTCTCCCGTGATTGGCTCACTCCAAGAGCGGGAGACTTGAATCGCTGCCATTGGCCGCGGCCGCCGCAGCGAAAAGGATAAAAGCCGCGGGCTTTTTCCTTTTCGCCGGTTCGGTTCACAACTGTTAAATAAAGAGCTTGAAACGTAGTCACCGACTCCTGGCATCTTTTGCGGACACGACAGATGTTTTACTTGTATTTCTTTCTTTCTTTCTTTTTGTGAAAACCCAAATAAAACTTACAAAAAAAATATAACATTTTCATAACAAATAGTCCCTCAAAATAAATAATCGACATTTCATGGAATATGTTGCAAAATATACATAACTTGCCATTTCTAAAATTAGCTTTCAAAATGTTGCTTCTGGTTAGTTTGACAGCAGGTTTTCAGGTAGAATGAGGCTTTCTAAACTTAAGGAAAGTAGAACTTCACTTCTGCAACAGATTCTGGTAAATCTCACCCTCAGTTTCATTGATTTGCTGTGGGAAATCAGTCAAGACTTGGGCTTCAGTTGTTGAACCTGCTATTTTCAACCATTTCATCAAGAATGACAGAATCAATAGCCCTTCTCCTGAGTTGCTTCAATGCATACTGGCTGTAATGCCAGAGAAACTAAGAATTGATCACCAGAGCCAGAATAAAATTGTCCAGTCCTGTTTGATAATATTCCATAGTGGAGTCATCACTACATATCGTGGTAGCAAATTCCACAGTTTAGGTATATGATGTGTAAATAATTACTTTTCTCAATTTCAATTTATTCAATTTAGGTATCTTCTGACTCGAAATTGATCCAAATATTATTATTTTTTTAAACAAATTTTATTAATTTTTAAAGACATACAAAACATAAACACACAGAAACACAAAACATAAAAGCACAAAAAACCTCTTTTCTGAAAGTTGCTTAGTCCCGGGTTAAAACTCTTGGTACAGACACAAATTCAAATTCATATTCATTTTGCATACCATTCCATATCTTATTAGCATTTTCAATTTTCTATATAGCTTCTCCTCTCTTTTAAATTTTCTTAATTTTATTTTATTTATCTCATCTCAATTCGAATCATAATGTTTATTATTCTTTGTCTGTTCTATTTCCAGCTATCCATTAATCTTTCTTCTTTGAAGAAAACTTTTCCTGTACACTAATTGGAATATGATGCCTTTATCTCTTTCCCCTATATTTATAATACTTAATATAGAATGCATAGCTTACATTGGGATTCTGTCTGGTACATTCTAAAATTATACAATATTATCAATACCAATACAAATCTATTCATTAATATTAATATTCATTTATATCTTAAACAATTAACACATTATTTTTCAGTTAAATCACATAGTTTTATGGGAGCACCTATTTTCCATAGTTATTCTCCCCCCCCCACATCATATTGTAAATCATTATTTCATTAAAATGTTCCCCCTCTTACTTCAAATCTCTCATTTCACAAAAATTTCACTAGGATAACATAGTCTGATCATTAATATTAACAATCATTTATATCTTAAGCATTTTACCCATTTCAATTAAATATCATGCCTTTATGGGAACACTTATGCTTTCCAAAATTATTCCCCCCCCCCCACATCACATATCTTAAATCATTGTTTCATTGAAGTGCTCCCCTTTTCTTAACAAAAATTCCACTAAATTATACTAAATATTTTATCACATTTTAAATTGCATATTATTTCCAATTTTCTAAGGTTATTTCTAAGTACAAATGTAAAAAATACAATCTTATGTACCTTTCTAGAATCCTTTTTTCAATAAAATTTACCCATTATTTCTAAAAAACTTTTGTTTCTTTGCATCTTGCTCCCCACCATTAAGGCTTCTCATCCCTTCCTTTCTCCCTTGCTTCTTCTTCTCCTTGTCCTCTTAACCCTTTGTCTCTCCACCTCCCTTTTATTTTGCTTTCCTCCTTTCTGTTGTTTTCTAATATAATGTCCCCATTTCACCTTATTCTTCTCTTTTTGGGTTGTTTTTCCAAGTCTCAAAGTCTTCTTTTACTTTTGCTCTTCCTCCTTTCCTTCCCCAACCAAAGTCACTTGTTCATCAAAAATGGCTTCTTCTTTGTCCCAGTCATCCTGTTGCTCATTCAGCTTTACATAAGTGCAAACTGCCATTTCTAAAAATTGAAAAAGAGTGCCAAAAACGTCCTTCCCTTCTTGCTTTTCTTTTTCATATTTTTGGTATACAAGTTGCAGTCCATCCACAAGTGATGCCATTGTGTAGAGAAAAAGTTTTTCCAAACAACCACCCAAGTGCTTTTAATCAGAAATAATTCTCAGAAGTTCCAAAATCACCAAACAATCCAAACAAGCTGTTTCTTTTAAATACTTTCTCCTTCTTCGCTTTCTCTTTCTGGGGTTAAAGTTTAGTCATAAAGTTCCTTTTAAAATATATCTTTTAGAAGTCTTATTGATGTTTAGTAACTCTTTAGAATTCTAGGCAATCTTCTCCTTATTTTCAAATTTTGCTCCAATTTTTTTTTCCTCTCCCTTCCCACTCACAGCCAAAAAGATTTTTTTTCCCTAAATATTCAGAAATCCTTATCCCTTCAGCATTCAATTACCTCCAATGCAGGTTTTCGGATTTCTCTTATGGTTCCATTCACTGTCATGTTAGGAAGGAGAGTGAAACAAAAAAAAAAAAAAACTTTCCCTTTTAGGATATTCACTGCTTGTAACTCTCTCTGGAAACAATGTATCCTTAGCAGCCTTCAAGATTCCAGGACACTCTCTCTTTCTTTGTCCTGGTCAGAAACAACTCTCAGGACTCTTCCCACTTTCTTCCTCCTGCACAATCTTGTCCTGTTGCAGATTTCTTTGTGGCAGCCATCACTGACCGCCGCTCCTCTGCCTTGGGAAAAGGGGTTTTTGCCGGGTGGGGAGGGGGTCTGCAATACCCCCAAGCCCCTATCTGGATCCCCCCTGTCTTCAGCTGCCTCTACGGGGCAGCTATATCCCCCAAATCCGCACGGATCGGGGGAACCTTGGCAGCGAACGCAGCAGGGATCATGCAGAATCGTGAATCCCTGCCGCTGCCGAAACCTTGCAAACCGGAAGCCCCTAAATTGATCCAAATATTATTGATCCAAATATTATTGATCCAAATATAATTTTAGCCATTTGTCTGGATTGCTAGATTAGAAATTTTATCCAGTCTGCAAATTCCCAGATTTCATTAAATGGACATCTTACAGTCCTTAGAGTGAACATGTCATATAGCCTTTTTTGCAGCCCAAAGTGAATACAGAAGTACCCATTTCAAAGTAGGTGTATTCATCATGATATCTACTGCTCATATGGCATAGAGCACAGGTTTTGCATGCCAAAGACAGGACTCAAAATAATTCCTGTTTGAAACCATGCAGAGCCACTGCTAGTTACTGCAGGCAATACTGAGTAGATGATCGCAAACTTAAGGGGAACTGCAAATGATACCCATTCCTGTTTATGCATAATGGAATATATGAATGACCTTGGGGAAAGAGAAGAGGAGATGCTACCCAGGAAACAATCAGATAAGAGAGCTTAAAGTCACTTAACACCCAGAGAAAGAGACTTAGAAAAGTCCCACCCTGATAGATCAAGTAATTAAAAACATAAGTGGAAAGTTTGTGCCTTCAGACTTGCAAGATAACCTTACATTATTGTGGAATTATTCCATCTTGTGTTTCTTGCCTGGTTTGCCTGGGAGAGCTGAAATCAATTATCTGAGTAGGTATTTTTTTTAAATTGTTGTTCACCTACAGGCAGAAATCTTGCCAAATGAAAACAACTATCTGCATTGCTAAAGATAAACTCTCTGAACTGGAGGGGCTGTCTTAACCCTCTTCCTGCACAGCACAGTTTCCAAGCACAATTGCCTCTTCACCCTCTGGGAAGCAGCAGCCCCTCCCTCTTGGGACTCCAGACTACATTCCACCACACTGCCCTGTCTTGTGGAACACCTTCCTTCCTGGCAGCTTGGCAGGCTTTTTACCTTCTGGGAGTTTACTAAGACCTGACATTTTACCAAGGTGCTGGGCTAGGATCGTATAGATAAAAAGAACGGGAGAGCAACTGGAGCTTATTATGGGACATCCTAAGAGGATGACTAAGGTGTAAGGTTTTTGTTTTATTATTTTATTGCCTTACTGTTTTTATGATTATTTTCTAGACATCGGTTTTACTGTATTGTTGTGAGCTATCCAGAATTGCTTAAGGTGCAGCCATACAAATCTTTTAAATAAATACATCAATAAATGAATAATTAATGGTAATGGTAAATAAAATTATGTCCTCTTCTCTGTGTGCTGCACATATGAAAATAAGGACATTGGCCTCCAGACATCATCCTGTCAGTCTGGGAAAGATTTCAGCAGCATGAAATCTATTCATTTAATGGATAGGTGCCTTTTCGTAACCTCCCCCACTCTGGTTAGTTTTTTCAAGCTCTGTAATTAATCTTGCTCAGCATCTATAATTGAAGAGAATCTGTCCTTAAGCAAATTAGGTAAAGTTCAGCTTCACCAGCCCCCAAAGCATTCCCTTCCGAGTCTCACGGAACAGGTTGCTGAAGCGCAGCACCATTTCTCCCCAGTACTCCAAATCATTTAGCTTATTCAAGTATCCCCAAGCAATCAGCTATGGCTGGAAGAAGCTGGTACAAAGGCCCCCTCAGGGCTCAAGTCAGATCAGGTGTTTTCCAGAGATACCAGCTCTCCATAGGTATTGGCTCCCTAGTAACAACTTTGACTCACGGAGTTAGTGCTTCCATGCCTGAGCCAAGGACAATCTTCTGTGTTAGATCAGCACTCTGCAAATTCCATTTCTCTCCCATTAATCTCAGTCAAGACAGTGTCAGGGAGGAAATACTTTGCCATTCCATGCTTGTGAAAGGGGGAGGGAGAAGTTTGACAGAGAATGGCATTTCCTTTGATGCATACCACAAGGGGCACGAGGAAAGGGCTGTACTTTGCTCAATCCAACTCTCCCAGGACTTTTTACCAATACCTCGTTAATTAGAAGAGGAAAATGAATAATTCTTTTTTATAACCCATCTTTCCTAACAGCCTCTGTCTGACTCTGCCAAGCAGAAGCCGGAATCTCCCAGCAGAGCTATTTATAACCTGAGATAGTTCCCAGAGTGCCACTTTGATGTTCTTTCACCAACTCTGGGAAAAAATAGTCTATCCCCAAATAAACTGATATTGAAGAAAGAAGAGGAGGAGGAGAAGAAGGTAACTAATTGTCAACATGATTTAATTAGGGAAATGTTAACATCGACAGCAAAATAAAAATCCTCACCTTTACACTATCATATTCCTTTTGTTTTCCAAATCAGTTCAAAATTACTAAACGCTCTTCACTCTGAGTTGGTTTACACAAGATGATTTCGTTATATGGAAAACATTTCCTTATAAGAAGCCACATGCCTGCAATGCATTTGTGTCAGCAAAATCATGGAAATTATACAACACAAATGTAAAATGACATTGGACTTACTTTGTTTTATCACAAACATACTCAGTTGGTTTTAAGCACAAATGTGCAACTTGCTTAAAAAAAAATCCTGTTCACGTTACAAGAATTTGCAAAGAGCACCAAATCAATGTTATTCCAATCTAGTGGTATTCCTTTAAAATATAGAACATTCCATAACTTTTTACATTCACATCTCATAGCAGAAAGACAATTTGTCTGCGTCTGCCCCTAATTTATGTAAGTGTTAACATAAACCAACAAAGAATATATTTTTAGAAAAAAAATGCACACTATGTTAAAAATTTTCTGATTTTAAAATGCAAATCCCTCAATATAAATTATGGTTTTTAGAAAGTGCTATTTGAACACAAGTTGTTGTTTTTTTAAATGTAGGGAAAGGGAGTTTTTGAAGGAAGCAAAGCAGCTTTTTCCTGGATTTCATTTCCATCACTGTGATTTGGTGAGAGCTGGAGCTGAAATTAATTCCTAAGTGTTTCAGGGCAACAAACTGCGATCTGGAAGAGCACCGTACTCATTAAACTCTCCCTGGGTTCAAAGTCCTGGAAAATTTTTGCCCATTTTTGGCCCATTTTTTTCTTTTTAAGAAAAGCTGTTACGTGGCCTCATAAATTTGAAATTTCAATAAATTTAATTTCAGAACACTCCCAAAATGGTCAGATTAGTATCAACTGAAGGAGGAGGAAATGTGTTTGTTTTGTTTTCCCTTAAACTATGAGTTTTACACATTCCTATTCTTCATGAACCAAGATTTAGTGGTGGGTAGTGATTCACTAAGCTGTCACCCGACAGGATATTCATCATACAAATGCCCTGTTGATGTAATTCCCTCACTTTTCATGGTTGAGGCTGAGCACCTTTCTGTATCATCTGAAGAAATATCCACTCACCCAGCTAGTTAGTTAAACCTTCTGAAAGTATTTGTTATTGTCCTGTATTTTAGCCTTTAAACCGCTTAAGGTTTAAACCTTGTTACTTCAGAAGATTCAACTGGATTGTGTATTCTGAAAGCTGTAAATGGCTTCTAACAGTGCTGTTGTTGTTGTGTTTAATGAACAACAAGTTAAAAATGTATACACAATTAAACAAAATGAATAGCTGTCCTAAGAATTTATCAGCTGTTGACAGCAGAATAGTCTGCTAATTGTCACCATGGAATGTGGTATTCAACCAACTCCCCAGTCATCCTTGTTTTTTGTGGGGCAGGAGGACCCTGACCTAGGATAGCCTATGTTTTCTTCTATTCACAAAGGGAAATAGAAAGGAAATACTGTAGTTCTTCAGCTAGCCAAACAGGAACAATCAAATTTCAGCTCTTTGAGTGAATAAGCTGCCTGCAACTTAGATGCCTCCAAATGGATGTGTCTTCATGTGATCAACCAAAAGGCAACAATTCCTTCTTTCCCTTCTTTATTTTTTATTTTTTTTGTCTAACTAAAAATAATGGGGACTACAGCTAAGAAATTAAAAGACGCTTGCTCCTGGGGAGGAAAGCAGTGGAAAATCTAGACAGCATACTAAAAAACAGAGACATCACCTGTTAGGGATAACATTGTTTTACCCTAACTGGTTTAGGTAAATAATAATATGTAATCATAGTTTTGTATGTTAAAGTGTCTGCAACTTTAACTGTGGGATAGTAATTAAGGGAGTGGTTGTGAAAGCACTTTAAAAGAAGCAAGGCTGCAGCTTGCTATCTCTCTGGCTTTGATGATCCCTGATTACTGCAAAGAAACAAGTCTGCATTGCTCGAACGGAAGAGAAAACAAAGGACTGACTTGTAAGTGAATTGACAAAGGATATTTCTACACGGACTTTGCTAACTGAATATCCCTGAATGAACTGACTAAATGATACATGACTATTGGACTGTTATTTTGACTATGCTATGAACTCATAATGGAATAAACTATATATTTGATAGCATAAGCGTATCTGTCATTTTTACTGTATGTTAATAAACATACAAGCTTTGCTCACTCATTTATCTGTGTGCTTATCTGACTAAGCTGCACATTCTGTTTAGCTTGTCTCCCTAACCCTGGTTGGGGAAACCAGGCTTAACACTGGTTATGGGCCCAGAGGCTGCAAAGTCAGTTTAACTAGGATAAAACAGATTTATGTAAAAGTGAGAGTTTGTGTTGTTATACATTACAGTAAACAGACAGCTGTGTTTTATTAATTATAGTTTTATATCCATATTAAAAAACATGGCACAAGTCAATCTACAAAGTTTGTCCCTTATATCCAAGTTGGATGGAACAAACTATGTATCATGGTCTATGAAATGTAGTCTGCTTCTACGAAGAGAAGGTTT
Source organism: Hydrophis major (assembly GCA_033807585.1). Lineage (NCBI taxonomy): Eukaryota > Metazoa > Chordata > Lepidosauria > Squamata > Elapidae > Hydrophis > Hydrophis major. The sequence goes on from CM066329.1 coordinate 118,948,640, forward strand.
GTGGAACATAATTGAAAATCCACCAAACGTAGAAGAATGGGATCCAGAGGATGAGGAAGATAAACTAAAGATAGAAGAATTTATGCATAAAAATCAACAAGCTATTTGCATTATTGCTTTAACCTTAACTGATATGCAACTTGTTTATATCCACGGAGAGAATACAGCTGTTGGGTGTTGGCAGAAGCTGAAGAGGATTTATGTTCGAGATAATGTTGGTGCTCACATAAATCTAACACGGAAACTTTTCAGTACACATCTCCATAAGAATGGTGATATGCTGAGTCATTTGAAAACTATGCAAAGCATTTTTCAAGAACTGCACGAGAAAGAGCTTATTTTCTCTGAACTGCACCAAGTCTACATAATTCTATCTTCCCTTGACGAAAGCTATGATAACTACGTAACTTCCCTTGAAATATTGCCAAAGGAAAGCCTAACTTTAACTGATATAACTGGCAGATTGATTGAAGAGGCCAGAAGAAGGCTTGAAAGAGATGATTTAAGGAGGCAGCAACCTCAAAAAGAAGATAATGAAACTCCTACTGCATACGCAATTAAAAAGTGTTTTAATTGTGGAGGAAGAGGACATTTGGCAAGATTTTGTAAAAAGGCAAAGCGCCAGAACGCTGGCCAGAATACAAAAAGTCATCAAAAGATAAATAAAAATTTAGAGTTAGCCATGTATACTAACGGAGCTGTAAAAAATAATTTATGGGTGGTTGATAGTGGAGCATCACATTGTATAACAAATGATAACAAACATTTTATTAAAATGTCCCAGAGTACACAGCAGATATCGTTAGCCAATGGCTGGAAACTGAAAGCTAAAGGTCAAGGTATAGCATATTGTTTTTTTATAAAAGAGAATGTAAAAATGTTATATGTACCACAACTTAAGTTTAATTTAATTTCAGTTAGAATTTTGGTTAAACTAGGATATGTAGTTACATTTAGGGGAGATAACTGCATAATTGAGAAAGAAGATAAGAGAATTACTGCATCTTTAAGAGGTGAATTATATGTGTTAAATGATAATGGTTTAGAGGTGGCTAACACAGTTTATGAAAATAAGAAACCTCATGATGAATGTATTCACTTGTTACATCGAAGGCTAGGGCATTTAAATTTTAAAATACTTAAGAAAACTGTTGAATTATCTAAGGGAATAAGTTTGAAACCTTGTCATAAGTATTTGCAATGTAATGCCTGCAATCAAAGCAAAGCCAGGGTCATACCGGCTGATAGAGTTGATGGATTTACTACCAAAGAGCCTTTAGAGGTAGTATTTGCAGATTTAATAGGTCCTAAAAAACCAAGTGTAGGAGGAGCTCGTTACATACTAAGTATAATGGACCATTATTCTAGATATGGGTTTTGCTATTTAATGAAGAGCAAAACTGAAACGTATCAAAATCTCTTTAATTGGATAAAATTTGCAGAAAGGAAAACTAAAAAGAAATTAGTAACTCTTATAACAGATAATGGTACGGAATTTACAAATAATAAATTCTAGAACAGACTAAGAATGTTAGGTATTCAACATAAAATGTCTGCACCATATAGGCCACAACATAATGCCTTTATAGAGAGAAGAGGCCAAATATTACAATCAATGGCACGAACTATGATGTCTGATTCAGGATTACCTGACAATTTGTGGGGAGAAGCAATAATGTGTGGTAATCATATATTAAATAATGTTGTTAATTCAACAACAGGTGAATTACCATTCACATTGTGGCATGGTACAAAACCTGATTTAAGTTACATGCACACATTTGGAGCACCAGCATGGGTGCATATCCCTTCACAACTTAGACACAAAGGACAACATACAGCTAAAAGATTATATTTTGTAGGATATACATCTAATCATAGATCTTATAGATTCTGGGAACAAGGTACATCTAGAGTTTACACCAGTGCTACTGCAAAATTCCTAGAACATGTAGGATGGAATAGATTAGAGCAAGATTTAAATAATGAAGTAATTATTGAACCCTACAAAAGGCAGAAAGATCAGATTAGTTATAAGAAGAGTCCAATTAAAGAAGAAGTCCAAGAAGAGCAAATAGGACCAGAACAAGAGGAAACAGTTGATCAGGAAGAGTTAGATAATCAAGAAGAGTTAATAAATAAAAGTCCACCTGTAAGTCCTGTAATACCTAGACGTACTACACGTGTAACTAGACCACCTGATAGGTATCAAGCAAGTATAGTTTGCCAAGTAACTAAAGTTCCAACTAGTGTAGATGAACTTAAGATGTATCCTGCTAAGGATCAGGAGAATTGGCAAAAGGCAATGGAAAAGGAACTAAATTCATTAAAGGTAATGAAAGTTTATGAAGATGCTAAATTACCTCCAGGAGAAAAATCCATTGGGTGCAAATGGATATTTAAAGTAAAAACTGGAAATGATGGGACTGTTACCCATAAAGCTAGGTTAGTAGCTCAAGGATTTAATCAAACTGCATCTGATTACGATGAAGTTTTTGCACCAAGTCTTAAAGCAACATCTTTAAGAGCAGCATTAGTGTGGGCAGCTAAGAAAAACTATGTCATTAACCATTTAGATGTAGAAACTGCTTATCTACATGCACCATTGCAGCACACTATATATTTAAGAAAACCAGTAGGTATAAAAGACAATAAAGTAAATAGTAATGATTGTTGGAAACTCAAAAAGAGTCTTTACGGGTTGAAACAATCTGGCTTTGAGTGGAACCAATATATTGTGAAAGAGTTAAACAATATAGGTTTTAAATCTGGTTTATCAGATCCATGTGTGTTTAAAAGAGAAAATAATGGAACGGTGTCATTATTGTTATTATTTACAGATGATATTGTTTTGATAACTAAGACTAATAATGAAGCTAATGAGATTATATCATTATTAGCCAAAAAGATAAAATTAAAGCATTTAGGTGAAATTAAAAAGTATCTAGGATTGACAATTAACAAAACAAAAAATGGTTTTAAGATATCTCAAGAAGATAAAATTTGCCAATTAATTAAAACGTTTAAAATGGAACTTTGTAAACCGGCAAAGACTCCAATGAGTCAGGAAATTTGATCATCAAACTGATGATCAAAGTCCCAAATTTGATAAGTCTATATATCAATCTTTGATTGGTAGCTTATCATATATAAGCAATTGGTCTAGGCCAGATATAGCTTATAGTGTAAATCAGCTGGCACGTTTTAATTCTGATCCACATCAATGTCATTGGCAATCATTGAAAAGAATTTTAAGATATCTTAAAGGAACACTGAACCATGCATTGTATATAGAACCAAAGGGTGATTTGAGTCTTAGTGCCTATGCAGATGCAAGTTTTGCAACTGATATAAACACAAGAAAATCAACATCTGAGATGGCTATATTATTTGGTAAGACACTAATAGGGTGGAGATCAATCAGACAACAGCATATCAGCTTGTCCACGATGGAAGCAGAATTTTCATGTCTGTCATTATTATGCACTGATTTGATTTTGTACAAACAGTTATTATTAGACATGGGTATAACTGTTAAAGATTCTATTATTGTGTACGAGGATAACCAAGCAGCTATAAAGTTAGCTACTAGTATTGCTGTAAAAACTAGATCAAAACATACTGATTTAAGATACTTAAATGTTAGAGAATCTGTAAAGAATGGGTTAATTAAATTGGAATACTACATGACGGAAGAAAACATTGCAGAACAATTTACAAAAGCTCAAGGAGTAATTAAGTTTAAAGAAAGTTGTAACAAATATGATTTAAAGATGTAAATAGTTATATTTATATTATTATTTCCTAAAAGGGGAGAATGTTAGGGATAACATTGTTTTACCCTAACTGGTTTAGGTAAATAATAATATGTAATCATAGTTTTGTATGTTAAAGTGTCTGCAACTTTAACTGTGGGATAGTAATTAAGGGAGTGGTTGTGAAAGCACTTTAAAAGAAGCAAGGCTGCAGCTTGCTATCTCTCTGGCTTTGATGATCCCTGATTACTGCAAAGAAACAAGTCTGCATTGCTCGAACGGGAGAGAAAACAAAGGACTGACTTGTAAGTGAATTGACAAAGGATATTTCTACACGGACTTTGCTAACTGAATATCCCTGAATGGACTGACTAAATGATACATGACTATTGGACTGTTATTTTGACTATGCTATGAACTCATAATGGAATAAACTATATATTTGATAGCATAAGCATATCTGTCATTTTTACTGTATGTTAATAAACATACAAGCTTTGCTCACTCATTTATCTGTGTGCCTATCTGACTAAGCTGCACATTCTGTTTAGCTTGTCTCCCTAACCCTGGTTGGGGAAACCAGGCTTAACATCACCCTGCCAACAAAAGTTAAGGCTGTGGTTTTCCCTTTGAACTATGGTGCTGGGGAAGACTCCTGCACGTCCCTTGGACTGCAAGCTGATCAAACTGGTCAGACCTAGAGGAGATCAATGCTGACTGCTCTTTAGAAGGCCAGATCCTGAAGATGAAACTCAAATACTTTGGCCACCTAATGAGAAGGAAGGACACACTGGAGAAGAGCCTAATGCTGGGAAAGATTGAGGGGGAAAAAAGAATGGGACAACAGAGAATGAGGTGGATGGATGGAGTCACTGAAGCAGTCGGTGTGAGCTTAAATGGACTCCAGAAGATGGTAGAGGACAGGAAGGCCTGGAGGAACTTTGTCCATGGGATCGCATTTGGTCGGATATGACTTCGCAACTAACAAAAAAAAACTAATAATGGCTAAAGCAACAGGAAAACAATGATGATAAAATGGAAGATAAAATTTCATTTTAACCTCTTGCATAATAATTTTAACACAATGTGCTTGGTTTATGCCTGTTCCAACTAATTATATTTTATATATCTTTTGGACAGCCACTGTGATTATCTTGATAAGAGGCAGAAAGAAGAGAATTATAACTCTGTAGATAGGAATAGAGTACAGTCACAGTAAAAAGCTTTTCCCAGAAGCCTCCTTTATCAGTCTTCAAATACATTCATTCTCTCATTACCTTCCATGAATCTCACTTCTAGGAATTCTAGATATTTTCTTCCTGAAAGTTGGGTCATCGATGATTAATGGCTCCTCCAAGGGTGAGCCTTTTACAACTTTAAATCTTAATTGGCAACAGGCCATTTGCAAATGATCAAGGCAAAGAATTCAACCTGCTGAGCCACTGAGGAAAAAAAAGATGTATTTTAGCTTAGTCCGGAAAATTATTGGTTTTGCTATGAGTGAGTCTTGAATACAGTATTTTCATCATCCTTTTTTTGTTATGAAAGCCAGAACGCTGCAAAGGAGAGGGATTAAACAGGTTATGCCTCCCAAAGATCAAATCTCTCACCTTTGGCCAATTGCTAATGATAATGGTGTCACAATGCCTTAACATTCCCTTTCGGCCACATAATAACAGCCTCATCTCATTCCCAACAGATAATGCAGGTAGTGAGATGAACATAGCAAGATCCCCATAGTTATAAAAATGTAAGTGGTGCCAAATGGTAAATGTCCAGTTAAGTCCAAAGAGGAATTGAATTTTAACTTCCTTTATTCCAACTCAAAGCTTCATTGAATGTAGGACTGAGAGTATATAAAATTAAATCCACCTTTCCAACTAGTAATTTCAATTTTTACAATAAAATCCCATAGCATGCTTTGCCAAAGAAAGTTATCAAACAACATCTACATTTACTTAAAAGAATGAGAAAAATAAGAAGGCCTCTTAAAGCATAAATCACTGTTGAAATTAGTTTTATCCTAATCACTTTTATCTCATCCCAAGTGTTGTGAAATAATAAAAGTGCTTAAATAAAGATTATTAAAACCTTTAGAAATTGGCCGATAATAGCGACATCTGATTGGTCTGTTCAAGAGAATCTGATTGGCTATTAGTGGGCCTCTTTCATTGGTTAAGGGAACTAACGCTTCCCGTTTCTTATTGGTTATTTGATCAGCAGCTTGCCTATAAAAAGGGCTATTGCTGCCGTAATTTTTGCTCTGTTCCACAATGTTAAATAAAGAGTTGAAGTTCACTGTTCATCGTCTCGTCTCCACTTCTTGCGCCCATGCGCAGAACTTAACACTGGTGATGAGGGTGGGATTTGGAGACATCAGAGCTGACTGAGCACTACAGAGCGCTAAACAGAGCACGTGGCTGAAGACGCACCAATGGCTGAACCATGTCTAGCAGCTTCATACCACCCGCTCCATTCGACCCAGCACAAGAAGACTGGGACTCATATATGGACCGATTCCAGATGTTTCTGGAAACCAACAACTTGAAGGATGCCACTACCGGAAAGAAGCGAGTGGTATTCCTAACTCACTGCGGGCCGACCGTGTTTAAGATGGCCAAGGCACTAGCCAAACCGGCTGAGTTGAAGTCCATGGACTGGGACGTCCTCGAGCCCCTTCTACGGGCCCACTACGCACCAACCATACCAATACTTGTTCGAAGACATGAATTTTATCAGAGAGACCAGCAGAAGGGAGAAAGCATTGCAGATTTCATTGCGGATCTCTGGAATTTGGGAGGCCTCTGCGGGTTCGCCGACCTCGAAGAGGCCCTGAGAGACCGAATAGTTCTGGGATTAGATGCGCTAGCTACACAAAGTAAGCTGATGGCGAAAGGCGACATTAGCCTTACAGATGCCATCGCTGACGCTACTGCAGCAGAAGCAACCAGGAAGTCAGATGCCCGAATGCGCCGCACCCACGCCCCGCTCCACCAACTCACCGTCAAAATCTCACCTCACCTGGAAGGACAGGCAATGACAACCCACCACGAGGACCTCAAATTGTCATCAGAAAGTGATGAAGAAGAGGTCAACCGGCTCCAGTCTGAACGAGACCAACGCCATCAATGTAACCAGAGAGTGCAGTACCAATGCACTGGTTGTGGGGCAAACCACCCACGATCAAACTGCAAATTCCTTGACACACTCTGCCATGTGTGTGGGAAAAGAGGTCACATTGGAAGAGTCTGTAGAGGCAAGCAAGAATCCAGCCCACCTCAGAGGGGGACCAACTACCGCCAGCCCACAGGAAGTCGTCCTGTGAATCAGGAATACTTAACCCACCAATGGAACAACCACTCCTACAGAAACAAACCACCAGCCCAGTCAACGAAACAAGAAGAGGCACACCAAACCATTATGATTGGTCACGCCTCATCATTAGATGCCAAGAAGTTCTGGGTGAATGTCGCCATCGAAAACCAGCCCTGCATGATGGAAGTGGATTCAGGATCGTCCCTCTCGATGGTTTCCTGGAAGACCCTTAAACAATTAATTCCCACCGTCCGGCGGCAAGACCTCAGATTCCAAAGAATCATACTTAAGGACTATCAGGGAAATCGAATTCCAATCGTTGGATCCAGCAAAGTCCCTGTCTCCTTTAAAAATCATACTGTATCCCTACCACTAACCATAGTCAACAGGGATCGGCCTAGTTTGTTAGGCCTCCAATGGTTCGCCCCACTTGGAATTGAAGTAGCCGGCATTCACCGAACCAACAGTGACGACTGGGAAGAGGCCATCGTCCGGGAGTTCCAGGACGTCTTTACAGATAAATTAGGCAAGTACAAGGGGACCCTGATATCATTTAACCTTAACCCCGAAGTAGCTCCCATCCACCTTAAGAAGATCCGGGTGAAGGTGGCCATCGAAAACCAGCCTTGTATGATTGAAGTCAATTCAGGATCGTCCCTCTCGATGGTTTCCTGGAAGACCCTCAAGCAACTCATCCCTACCGTCCGGCGACAAGACCTCCGATTCCAAAGAATCATACTCAAAGATTATCAAGGAAATTGAATTCCAGTCGTTGGATCCAGACAAGTCCGTGTCTCCTTTAAAAATCGTACTGCATCTCTACCCTTGACTGTAGTCGACAGGGATCGGCCTAGCTTGTTAGGGGTCCAATGGTTCGCTCCACTTGGAATTGAAGTAGCCGGCATTCACTGAACCAGCAGCAATGACTGGGAAGAGGCTCTTGTCCAAGAATTCCAGGACGTCTTTGCAGACAAACTAGGCAAGTACAAGGGGACCCCGATATCATTTACCTCAACCCCAAAATAGCTCCCATCTGCCTTAAGCCTCATCGAGTTCCATTTGCCCTTAAACCAAAGATTGACGAGCAGCTTGATAAATTAATAGCCCGGGGTGTGTTAGAACCAACTGACCATGCTCCCTGGGAAAGCCCAATTGTAACACCCATCAAGCCCGATGGATCATTAAGAATTTGTGGGGACTACCGAGTCACCCTGAATCACGCCCTTCAGCAGAATGCTTACCCGGTACCGGTGGTACAACACCTTCTCCATTCCCTGGGGGGCGGAAAAGTCTTCGCTAAATTGGATTTAGCACAGGCATACCAACAACTGCCTGTAGATAAAAAACGGCAGAGGCACAAACGATCGTTATGCACCAAGGTGCATTTAAGTGCAACTGACTCCAATTCGAAGTTAGCGTGGCCCCAGGAGTTTTTCAGAGCTTGATGGAGAGATTACTACAGGGTATAAAAGGGGTTGTATCTTATTTTGATGACGTTTTAATTGCTGCTCCGACTAGAGAAATACTAAGGGAGTGCCTGAGGTTAGTTCTCCAGAAATTTAATGACTCTGGCCTTAAAGTAAAAAAAAATAAATGTCAACTGTGTGTGGATAAAGTAGAATTTTTGGGGTACTTAATCGATAAACAAGGCATTCACCCCACCGATAGCAAGCTAAGGGCAATCAAAAACGCCCCAAGGCCCAGAAATAAGACTGATCTCCAAGCTTTCCTGGGCCTTATCAATTTTTACAACGTGTTCCTGCCCCACAAAGTGACTGTAGCCGAGCCCCTACATCGTCTGTTGGACAAAAAGGCAACCTGGGTCTGGGGAAACCGAGAGGAACACGTGTTCCAACAAGTAAAAAACTTATTGACTTCAGACGCTGTTTTGATGCAGTATAATGAGACTTTGCCTTTAACGATTACATGTGATGCATCACCATTTGGAGTGGGTGCCATTTTGAGCCATGTGTTACCAAACGATAGTGAAGCCCCTATTGCCTATTTTTCAAGAACTTTATCAAAGGCTGAACGTAACTATAGTCAAATCGATAAAGAGGCTCTTGCTGTCGTTTCTGCTGTTAAACGATTTCATGAATATATTTATGGGCGAGTTTTTACTATAGTTACTGACCACAAACCTTTGCTGGGGATTATAGCGGGGGACAAGCCAACCCCTTATATATTATCTCCCAGAATGACTCGCTGGTCGGAATTCTTGGCTGCATATAATTATAAGCTACAACACCACCCGGGGAAAGCCATCCCCCACGCTGACGCACTAAGCCGTGCACCACTTCCGGAAACTGTTGACGACCCAGCTCCAACCGTCACAATGCTCCAGATTGAGACACTTCAATCACCACCACTGACAGCTCAAGATATCGCGATTGAAACCAAACACGATCCCATTTTCTAGGGATTTCTAAGCTGGGTCGAACGAGGATGGCCATTGGATCAAATCCCTGACAACTTCAGTCCTTTCAAGAATCGACAGACGGAACTGTTTTCCCAGAAAGGCTGCATAATTTGGGGGGATAGAGTTGTTGTCCCAGAGCAGCTGCAACGAGCGGTATTGAAAATCTTGCATGAAGGCCACCCCGGCATCGTGTGCATGAAGGCACTTGCACGAAGCTACGCGTGGTGGCCAGGTATCGACAAGCAAATCGAGGCCTGGGTAAAGACTTGTTGCAAATGCCAGGAAGTTAGCAATGCCCCACCGAAAGCAACCCCAACAGAGTGGGAAACACCCAGGAAACCATGGTCCCGTATTCATATTGACTTTGCGGGACCCACTAAAGGACACGCATTCCTAGTAACTGTGGATGCCTACTCAAACTGGCTTGAAATCCATGAAATGAAAAGTACCACAACTGAATCCGTCATCAGGAAATTGGACAGATTATTTGCAACCCATGGACTGCCAGATGTTCTGGTATCCGACAACGGCCCCCAGTTTACCGTGCTTTCTTTTGAACAGTATTTGGCGGACCGTGGTATTCACCATGCGCTAACTTCACCGGCGCATCCTGCGGCCAATGGAAGAGCCGAGCGCATAGTGCAATTCGTCAAAAAGACCCTATATAAAATGGACTATGGTGATATCGAAGATAAGATTAACCGGATACTCTTTCTTCAACACATCACTCCGCACAGCATCACCAACAAGACTCCGGCTGAATTGTTAATGGGATTAAAACTCCGCTCCCACCTTGACTGACTACACCCATCGTACGAACCAGAAAAACCACATGGATCCAGTGGGAAATGCCGCAAATTCCAGATAGGCGACTTAGTCTTCGCTAGAAGACTTTTCTGGTGATCCTTTGTGGGTCGAGGCAACTGTAATCCAAGTCACAGAACCCAGGTCATACCGAGTAAAAAGTCACGACAGAAGAATATGGAAGCGCCATCTTGATCAGCTGCATTCAAGGCTGCAACCTGGTTTCTGCGACTCCAGTAACTTCCAAACTGAGGGGGGAGGAGATGCCGAGGAGACCGAGTTCGAAACGGCAGAAAGCACGAGTGGAAGAAGTGAGCATTCAGACTTAATGCATAAAGAAGGATCAGAGAGGGTGGTGGACTTGCCTCAAAGAGACACCTCGTCAGAGGCAAGCCCACAAAGGCTAGAAGACAATGAGGACATTAGCGGCACTGAGTTTTTAAATGAAGGACCGGAGGCACCCTACTCGCCAGAAAACGTCCCGCCCAAACAAGATTATAAACAAGTACCGAGGGGACAGAGAAAATCTAATAGACAATCTAAACAACCTGCCTATCTCAAAGATTACGTTACCGCACCCCTTAAACGGAACCCGGGGGAAAGGGGTGTTGTGAATTAATAAAAGTGCTTAAATAAAGATTATTAAAACCTTTAGAAAAGTGCAGGGTTCTGGCCCTGCACTTCTGATTGGCCGATAATAGCGACATCTGATTGGTCCGTTCAGGAGAATCTGATTAGCTATTAGCCGGCCTCTTTCATTGGTTAAGGGAACTAACGCTTCCCGTTTCTTATTGGTTATTTGATCAGCAGCTTACCTATAAAAAGGGCTATTGCTGCCATAGTTTTTGCTCTGTTCCACAATGTTAAATAAAGAGTTGAAGTTCACTGTTCATCGTCTTGTCTCCACTTCTTGCACCCATGCGCAGAACATAACACCAAGTACTCAAAGGAATGCTAGGCCATGCTAAAATTGACTTCAGTTGTGCCAAAACTAGGAATAAATTCATAATTGCCAGCTGAGCAAGCTTTCTAGGAATCCTAATACCCTAAATAAACATGGGAGTCAGTATTAAAATGGCAGTCTTAAATATATCCAATTTATTGTATTACTGAGACCTAAATCAATGTCTTATTTGCTCCAATTTACAGAGCAATCAGATAAGATATCAAACTCTTATATGGTATTAAAGAAATAAAAACAGGAATGGAAGTTTCTGGGTCATCGATGAAAGATAAATATAACCTGCAGGTAGCAGAACTTTAAACTCTTCATTACCTTTCCCAATAGCTTAATCTTTTCTGAATTTGTAGTAGCACTAGCAAAAAGTTCCAAAAGGTTTCAAAAGCAGCTAAAAGAGAGGGAGAAAGGTGGAATCTTGATATATACCATTTTATAACTTTCAATTAAGAGAAAACACAGCACTGGTAAAAACATGTGATCTTGGGGTTGAATAAGATATTATCAGTTCAAAAAGAAAATATTAAAACCTGCTACTGAAGTGAACCATATTTCAGTATCATCCGAAGAAATAGAAGTAGAAATATCTTATTAAAATGTTGACAAGCCCATTCCAGTCTGGATGCACTATCACAGAGGTATAAGAATAATCTATGGGATAAGACAATGTTACAATCTTATCACCTATATTTATCAAGACAATAGATTTACATTTGAAATGGCTTGGACAGTGTTGTGAACTAATAAAATACTCAAATAAAATTTATCAAAAGCTTTAGAAAATAGCAGGGTTCTAGCCCTGCACTTCTGATTGGCCAATAATAGCGATATCGGATTGGTCCGTTCAGGTGAATCTGATTGGCTGTTAACAAGCCACTCTTATTGGTTAAGGGGGTTAACACTCCATGTTTCCTATTGGTTACTAGAGCAGCAGCTTGCCTATAAAAGGGCTGCTTTTGCTCTAGGGTTTTGCGCTGTTCAGAATGTATAATAAAGAGTTGAAGTTCACTGTTCACCATCTCGTCTCCGTTCCTTGCGCCCATGCGCAGAACTTAACAGACAGAGTAAAATATAAGCCTCATTATAATGAAGGGATAAGCTGTCAGCCCATCAAGGTAGGTTAGTCTAGGAAACCAGTGCCACGTAGGTCAGTATTACTTTTATTGTAAAGCCATAGTAATGGAATCTTGCAAGTCTGAATAAGCTTTCCTTCTCCCTCCTTTTGTCTGTGGGAATTGTCTGAGAGAAGGCTTGTCTGAAACTTTCACTAACTTACAGTCTTGCCCTGAACTCATGCTCCTTTTATCTGACCATTGCCTTGGTAATTGTTCTTCCTCCTGTCCCTCAGGGCCATTCCCTCTCCTTTCTACATGAGCATTTATTAAAAAGGGTTTTATTATATATTCACAATAAAATTTGAAAGAAGAAGTCAGTAATTGCTACTTATCATTATGTTCAAACCATAAACTTTAATTAATGTTAAATAGGCTTTATTGAAATGAGACATCTTCTTATATCATCATTTGAAATAGGCTGCCTTTAGTAAACTTGGGATGACAAATTTATTCTAATCTATTATCCCAGTGGGTTCAGTGGTGGTATGCTACAGGTTCGGTCCCAGTTCTCTCCGCCACTCTGCTGTTGGGGCCACCTGCCTGCCCATGATATTCAGCTTTATCCTCGGCTTTTGAAGCACAGTTGCTTTGCACAGCACAGCAAAGTGCTGCACAGCAGCTGCTGAAGTGACCAAGAGAGTACAGGCTTGCAGGAGGTGAGTTGGAACGCTTCTGTGCCTGCGCAAAGTACGTGTTTGCACCCACGCATACAAAGTGTATGCATGTGTGCAAAGCACACCCGCCAAGCTACCCCCATCGAACCGTTGGTAAAACTTCTTGAATCCCACCACTGAGTGGGTTTGATGTTAGTAGTGAATGGGAAATTAGGAGAGGTTTTGTTTGTTTTTTTTAAAGTCATTCATTTATTTATTGAGCAAAGGCATATGGCTGCCCATCTACCAATGGAACTCTGGCAGCAAACAAAAGAGTAAAAATGTAATACAAAAATTAATTTTAAAAACCATGTCAAGCCAATATAAAAAACCTCTTCTTCACATATCTCTGACACACTGCTAAGATTCTGGCGCCAGGTTCTTCAAAGCCCTTATGGAAAGCCAACAGAATTAGGATCACCCACATCTCCAGGGATAGGATGTTCTGTAAGGGAGTCACCACAACATGCTTCCCACCAGGCATCCATGCTTCATCAAAGGAACCTGGGGAAAGACTCTTCTTCTGGTGGGACAGGATAAAAACTATTTGTCAAGGACAGGCCTAATCCTTCCTTGATTCTTCCAGCACAGGAAAAATTATCATTTTTTTTGCGGAATTTTTTAATCGTTCAAGATCTTTATTACAAGAAGGAGAGCTCTGCTATTTCAAATTTTTTAAAAAAACTATCTAGATCAGCATTCTATACTGCATAGGGGCTAACCACTTGCATTTGGGAAGCCTATAGGTAGGATATATTTCATATATGGTCCATTTATAGTTGATACACAAGTCACATTGCTTTTCCTTTTACAATATTTCATAGCCATCAGGAGTAGACACTAGTAATGCTATTCCACAAACTCACAGCTATGCAGCTTGCATAGCCATTACCTATCTGTTTTTTAGAGTGAAATAAAGGGGAACATGAAGAAGGAAGGTATGCTAAAATTTTTCTTTTTTTCTTTTTTTTTAAAAAGCATGCCTTATGTATTATATGTCTGTATGTATACATGTGTGTGAATATATGCACGCACATATACGTAAACACACAGAAAAAGATACTTTCGCTGGCTTCTTAGCTGCAATAATGAAAGCAAATATTTAAAGAGATAAGTAATGTGAACAGCAGGACTATATGTTTGGCTCCATTACCATCTGGAAATGATCTGCATTCTTGTTGCCCTTGAATTAGCTTGGCAAAGAAACATCTGCCTTACTACACCGTCTAATCTTACAAATTGGAAATCGAAAAAGATCATGTAAATTGCTCCACAGAGAACCTGCCATCCTGCCTATAGGCTAGTTGCTTAAAAACCAGGAGATTAAAGAAATCAATGATAGGAAACAGCTTCGACCTCCAACCTGGAATCAGTGTTTGGCAACAAACAGAATCAAGTAATGCTCAAAGAAGGCCCGGAGCAATTAATGCTACACAGAGTAAATGTTCCTTACCAATAGCTCTTGGGTGTTTACAGAGACTAAGGCAGGAGCAGCAGAAGATAAATCCTTGAAAGAGCTCCCTATGAGCTGGGAACAAATGAACCATGTTTTATAACTCTGAGCACTTTAACAATTATACAAACTACTAAAATCAAGAACACTGTAGGGAAAGCAGAAACAGATTTGTGTGTATAAGAGCTCCAGTTCTGGCCATGGAAACCAACTCCTGGTACGAGCATGATTTTGTGCAATTCAGGGTCTGCCTTGTGGGCTTGCTGTAAATACAGGACAAGTGCCAATGAAAAAGAAAAGGGTTCTCCAAAGCTAAGATCCATCTAGTCTTTGGCTATGGAACTTAACTCCTCTTTCCAGAGAATAAAGGTTGCTATTTCTCTCTTTTATATATATAAAAAGTCTCCACTACTGACTTTAATAGCAGCCTTAACTTCTATATTTGGCTTCTAAACTATATCTTACAAACTGTGGGAACTAGTTCAACCATGAGATGTGTGTGTGTGTGTGTGTGTGTGTGCAGATATGCATACAATATATGTGAGTGAGAGGGTAAGTAGGTGTTTCTCTTTTTTAGTTGTCTCCCTCTATTCTTTTTTATCCTTTTCTTTAAAACAGTTTAAATTAAAAACAATGGGGTTCCTCTGTAGTACTCACTCAAGCCACAGGATTTTGGTTGCCTCATTCTCCTCCCATAACCAAGGCAGGTCCTTTCATTTACATCAATGTATAGAGCATTCCTTCGATCTGTTTATTTATTTTATTTGGTTTGTCAATTGCTTACAAGATAATAGGTATAAGTAAACATATAGTTATAAATACATGGATACATATAAAGATAAATAAAAGAAACAATAGGACAGGGATGGTAGGCACATTGGTGCGCTTATGCACGCCTCCTACAGACCTCTTAGGAAAGGGGTGAGGTCAATAGGAGACAGTCTAAGGTTAAAGTTTCGGGGGTTTGGGGAAGAAACCACAGAGTCAGGTAGAGTATTCCAGACATTGGCTGTTAGGTCCTGGGCATGGGCGCAAAGAACGGAGACGAGACATTGGATAGTGACTTCAACTCTTTAATTAACAAGAAAGAACGGAGCAAAAGACCTGGGCAACAGTAGCTCTTTTATAGAGCTTGCTGCCATCAAACAACCAATGAATTGAGTATATCGCTTTCACAAGTGTCCAATCAGGGGTTCCCATTAACAGCCAATCAGACTGGCCAAACCTGACCAATCACGACTCGCTATTCAAGGGCCAATGAGAATTGCAGGATTACAAGCCTGCTGTAAGACGAAGCTGCTGAGGGTTGTATCGCTGTGTTGGTTTAATCCATAACACCCCTCCCCCCTTGGTTCCGTCTGAGGGGTGGGGTGACGTATTCTTGCAAATAGGCAGGCTGTTTCACCTGTCTGCTTGACCTGCGCTGTTCCACCGGGTTCTGTTCTGGTTCTGGTTCTGGCTCCGGTGGGCTGTCCGCTGGGCTGGATAGTGAAGACTGTGGTTCCGGATTGCCCTCATCAGCACTATCTTCCGGGTTCCCTGGATCCGCCTCCGTCGCAGTGCTGTCTCGTGGCGAGGCCGCTTCCTGGTTCGGTTCTCCCTTGGATGGTGATTATCCCCTGGGCTGTTGGGTTTCGATTTCTTCTTCGTCCTCCTCCATGTTCCTTCCCACCCAGCTAGAGGTTCCGGCGCTAATCTGGAATGGAGTTGGTCTATGTGGCATTTCCATATCTTACCGTATGCCATTTGTAGGCGTTTAATAGGAAGGAAGTGTTTAATTGCGGATACAATAGCGAGGGCCTCTTTATCAAGTTGACTATAGTTCCTTTCGGTTTTAGACAAAGTTCTTGAAAAGAACGCAATGGGTGCCTCATTTCCATTTGATAGGATATGGCTTAAGATAGCTCCTACTCCAAATGGTGAGGCATCACAGGTAACCGTCAAAGGGAGAGTCTCGTTGTATTGCATTAATACAGCATCGGAGGTTAAAAGGTCTTTTATCTCTTTGAACGCTTTCTCTTCACACCGTCCCCAAACCCAAGGAGCCTTTTTATCGAGAAGTCTATGTAGGGGCTCGGCTACGGTTGCCTTCTGGGGCAAGAAAATGTTATAAAAGTTAATGAGTCCCAGGAAGGCTTGAAGGTCTGTCTTATTCCTAGGTCTCCGGTTAGTTTTTGATTGCGGTTAGTTTTTTTTCGGTGGGGTGGATTCCCTGTCTGTCGAGAAGGTATCCCAGGAACTCCACTCTCTCCATACAAAGTTGACACTTATCTCTTTTTACCTTAAGACCCGCGTCTTTGAATTTCTGCAGGACTTTTCTGAGTCATTGTACTAATAATTCTTTAGTAGGGGCAGCTATTAGGACGTCGTCAAAATAAGGCACGACACCTTTTATGCCTTGTAATAGTCTCTCCATTAAACTTTGGAAAATGCCCAGCACCACGCTTACTCCGAATTGTAGTCTATTGCACTTAAAAGCGCCTCTATGTGTAACTATTGTTTGGGCTTCTGCAGTTGCTGCGTCCACAGGGAGTTGCTGGTACGTCTGAGCTAAGTCCAATTTCGCAAATATTTTTCCGCCACCCAGGGAATGAAGAAGGTGTTGAACCACCAGTACTGGATAAGCGCTGTTGAAGAGCATGATTTAGGGTGGCCCGATAATCCCTGCAAATTCTTAATGAACCATCTGGCTTCATGGGTGTTACTATCGGGGCTTCCCAACGGGTGTGGTCAATCAGTTCCAATATGCCCTGGGCTATTAGATTATCGAGCTGCTTGTCGATTTTAGGTTTTAAGGCAAAAGGTACTTGAAGGGGCTTAAGCCGAATGGGAGCTACATCGGGGCTGAGATTAAATGATATAGGGGTCCCCTTGTACTTGCCTAATGTTCCTGTGAACACGTCCTGGAATTCCTGGATGAAAGTCTCTTCCCAGTCGTCATTTCTGGTATGGTGTATGCCGGCTAGTTCAATTCCGAGTGGGGCGAACCACTGTAACTCTAACAAACTGGGTCAGTCATGATCGATGATAGTCAGGGGAAGCGTTGCTGTGCAGTCCTTGAATGATACTTGGACATTGCTGGAACCGACAACTGGGATTCTGTTTCCCTGATAGTCTTTCAGGACGATTCGCTGCATGCTGAGGTCCTGGCGGGAAATGGAAGGGATCAGTTGTTTGAGGGTTTTCCAGGATACCATCAACAGGAACGATCCCGAATCGACTTCCATCACACATGGTCGATTCTCAATAGTAACCTTCATGTGTATCTTCTTTGCATCGAACGATGAAGCGTGACCGATGATAATGGTTTGGTGGGCCTCTTCTCGTCTCGTTGAAAAGGCAGGTGCTTGGTTTCTGTAGTAGTGGTGGTTGTTCCATTGGTGGTTCAGACGGTCCCGGTTCTCAGGAGGTTTGCCTATCTCCGGACGGAGGTTGTTCTCCTTTCAGTTGGGACTGGACTCTCGTCTGCTTCTGCAGACCTTCGCGATGTGGCCTTTTTTTCCGCAGTTGCGGCAGAGTGCGTCGAGGAATTTGCAGTCCAATCGCGGGTGGTTTGCCCCGCAACCCGCACATTGGCACGGACGTCGCTGGTTCCTTTGCTCTCATTCCAAGCAGAGCCGATTGACCTCCTCTTCATCACTGTCTGAGGATGACTCGAGGTCTCCGTGGTGGGTAGTGGTAGCGTGCTTCTCAATGGCGATTGGGACCTCATCGGCGAGTTGGCGAAGCAGTGTGTTCGCTCGGCGCATTCGAGCGGCTGACTTCCTGGTTGCTTCTGCAGCAGTAGTGTCGGTGATGACATCTGTAAGGCTGATGTTGCCTTTCGCCATCAGCTTATTCTGCACGTGTGGTGCATTTAATCCCAGAACTATTCGGTCTCTTAGGGCTTCCTCTAAGTTTGCAAAACCACAAAGGCCTCCTAAGTTCCAGAGGTCAGCTATGAAATTACCAATGCTCTCATCCTTCCGTTGGTCCCTCTGGTAAAATTCGTGTCTTCGTATCAGTGTAGGTACTGCGGGAGCATAATGGGCCCTGAGGATTGGGGCGAGGGTGTCCCAATCCACGGTCTTCACTTCCACCAGTTTTGCCAATGCTTTAGCCATTTTGAAAATGGCGGGGCCGCAATGAGTCAGGAACAAAACTCGTTTCTTGCCAGATGTAGCATCTTTTACATTGTTTGTCTCCAGGAACATCTGGAACTGGTCTATATACGAGTCCCAGTCTTCGGTTGCTGGGTCGA
Organism: Hydrophis major; assembly: GCA_033807585.1. NCBI lineage: Eukaryota > Metazoa > Chordata > Lepidosauria > Squamata > Elapidae > Hydrophis > Hydrophis major. Next base: position 118,967,352 of record CM066329.1, read on the forward strand.
ATGGAGCGGGTGGTATGGCGCCGCTAGTCATCTTGCCATCTGTTGCGTTTGCTCTTTCACCATGTGCTCTGTCTTTGTCCGATATGTTCTAGTCAGCTCTATCGTCTCCGCATCCCACCCTCGTCGCCAGTGTTAGTTCCTTGGCATGGGTGCAAAGAACAGAGACGAGACATTGGACAGTGACTTCAACTCTTTAATTAACAAGAAAGAATGGAGCGAAAGACCTGGGCAGCAGTAGCTCTTTTATAGAGCTTGCTGCCATCTAACAACCAATGAACTGAGTCTATCGCTTTCACAAGCGTCCAATCAGGGGTTCCCGTTAACAGTCAATCAGACTGGCCAAACCTGACCAATCACAACTCGCTATTCATGGGCCAATGAGAATTACAGGATTATAAGCCTGCTGTAAGACGAAGCTGCTTAGGGTTGTATCGCTGCGTTGGTTTAATCCATAACATTGACCACTCTATTGCTGAAGTTGTATTTCCTGCAATCAAGTTTGGTGTGGTTAACCTTGAGTTTGTATCTATTGTTTGCTCTTGTATTATTATGGTTGAAGCTGAAGTATTCATTGACAGGTAGGACATTGCAATGTATGATTTTATATACTATACTTAGATCAGACTGAAGGCGGTGTAGTTCTAGGTTTTCTAAGTCTAGAATTTCAAGTCTGGTGGCATAAGGTATTCTGCAACGAGTAGAGGAGTGGAGAACTCTTCTTGTGAAATATTTCTGGACTTTCTCAACTGTGTTAATATCAGATACGTAATGTGGGTTCCAGACTGATGAGCTGTATTCGAGTATTGGTCTAGCAAATGTTTTGTATGCTCTAGTTATTAGTGTAATATTACGAGAGAAAAAGCTACGTAAGATTAGGTTAACAACTCTTAACGCCTTTTTGGCTATGTAGTTACAGTGGGCTCTAGCACTTAGGTTATTAGAAATGAGTACTCCAAGATCCTTAACAGAGTTTGGAACATCAGCAAGGTCTTCACTATTCAGCCTGTATTTTATTTTCTGGGGTTTTTTTTGCCAATATATAAGCATTTGTTTCTTTTTAATAAATATTTATTTATTAATATTTTTATTTGTTTGTTTGTTTATTCATTTGTTCTCTCTGTATGTCCTCTTCCTGCTTAGACTGGCATGGCTTGGAGCAAGAAGCTATGGGAATCTGATATAGTGAGGCCCAGGAAGGGATATGGCTCACTATCTGAGGTTTTGTCTTCACCCTTCTTTGACTGTTGAGGTATGATATAGTCCTAGAAAATGAAAACAACCCCAAATTGGCAACAGCACAGCACCTCTTCTGTAAGGAAGAGAAAAGAACAATCACATGCTATAATTTTACACATAATTCACATGATATAGGCTCAAGGCCATTGACACCAAATGAGCCTTTCATTTAATATGAATCTTTTAAAATCCTGGAAGGAGAATGAGGCAGCAAGCGTGGAAGAAAGATGAATCCTTTCCATGTCAGATTTGCCTTTCTGGAGTGCCTCTTTGCTTTGAAAGTGCAGATTCCCCATCCCACTCCCACTCTTTCGAGGCTGCTGAGAGGCTCAAGTTTTCATCATCATCCATTGCACTCCACTAACTATCAGCCTCTACCCTCTCATACTGGGCAACTGTTGTTTAGCTTTTTAAAAGCTGATATTACACGTGAAAAAATGCTAATTGTGTCTACTTTTATCTGCAGTTTTGATAAAGTCAGGTTCTCTGGCACATGAAAGGGAACTGGCTACTTTGTGCTTCATCTCAGCAGTGAGGACATCTCTCTGTGTTACTTGGCAGCTCCAGCAGCTCCTCATCCAGCAATCCAGGGCCACAAATGGTGATTCCCAATCCTGCACTGGGACGCCCTCACAAATGGGTCCTTTGACAATGGCTATAACTGAGGATGGAACTTCGCTGTGCTGCCTAATCCAATCAAGATGTCCTGCTGATGGATCTGATTCAGGTATTAAATCTCCCTCACCTTGTCACAACACAGAGAAACATATTACCGGAGAGTGATTTGGTTTTAAAAATGAGTATCGACATGAACTGACCAACAGGTATTTCCTTTAGTTGCACAGATGTCTGTGATTAACATTTGAATGAATAAGCTGTCTACGTTTCCAGCAATCAGTTTCAAAAAGAGAGAACCTGCATAGGACTGAGTTTGGCTGCAAATCAAATCTAAGTAAACCATGGCTAAAATCTGCAATCCCTATCCCCCAAACTAGCTTTAAAATGCCAGACAATCATTAGATAGCAGCAAGAGCTACATTTTCTGCATCTCTTTGCTATCATCTAGTGGATTTTGTGAGTTTTGCTACTTCACTGGGATGGGATTAGTAGCCTCCCAGAGAGTTAAAAAAAATATGCATGCTGTTTATCTTGTCTCTTGTTGGTATACTGTCATAGAAAAACTTGCTAACTTGCAAAAGTCTGTTAACTCAGTATACACACTTGATAATCAACAAAATAATCTGGAAAATGCACCTCTAAAGAGGGAATAAAATATGAAGATATAATCCTCATTTAGCAACCACAATGGGGAGCAGCAACTCATTAAGTGAAGCAGTCACCATCTGAAACAACAACCGTGCTTATGGTATTACTTCAGCTTTTCTTTGCTTAACAGTGCTGCAAATATCATAAATATGAAGCTGAGTCAGAAAGTTACTTTTCCATAACAGTTGTAACTGGAAAGAAGGCACTTGCTAATCAAGGACTGCCTGTACTGGAAAAAGACAAGAGATGGAGACCATAAGGTGAGTCCTCTGATTTAAACTGTGGCCATCTAGGAATTCAGGAATTTTACAATGACCAAGATAAGCAGTTTCCTGTACCTGGTCAGCAAAGAAATGCTGCCTTGGGACATGATGTCTACGTGTAGCTAACATGACTAATAGACTTTTATAGATCTGTCTCTTATTTCTTTGCAATCTGTGTCAATATGCCTTATTCACTTTCCATCCTTATTTTAACTATAGTGATTTTAACTTTGATTACAATCACATTCCCTCATCCATCAATGAGAAGAACAGGAGGAATTCATCTCTATACATCTACTGTATGTTTGATCCACCAGTTGTGTTGAACAGGGCAAAGAAAGCACATTTGTTGAGCTGAAGGCAGTCTTCAGTCTGGTATGTCGTGCCAACAGCTAAACTCAAAAATGCCCAAAAAGTGTAGGCATGGCTGGAACAAAATAAAACATGAATTAAGTTTAACACATGAATAAATGAAATAACTATTCCACACTGGCTAGCCAAATGCTTCCAGGAGGTTTTGAAGAAAAATGTTTTGGATGGCATCATAGAATATATTTATCTTTAATTTTTTCTCCCTTGAAATGGGAGATAAATTGCTCTAAACTGACAATACATAATAAGAACACACATATAAGTATACATAAGTAGGACATTTGAAAAGAAGAAACAGTATAGTCTAAAATAGTTCCAAATAATGTCAAAATATTTAAAATTCAACCTTATATAAAAATATAGCATCTTAAGAATATAGCATCATGGATATTTTAACCTTACCTTTCCTCCCTCTATTTTTAAGCCTCCTTCTTTTAGGCAATAGATACTGATTCTCAGAAATTTGCTCTTGAAAGTTGAAAGCAAACCACAATGGCAAAATTCTGAACAATGAGTAATAGAATTCAAGCACTGTACCAAAACCTTTGGAGATGGTGAAGCCAACAATATGTACATCCAACTAGAAAGGAAGCAGTGAATCTCTGTACCCAATGCATCTTCAAGTCAGTGTTTGCTCCTGGTGACTTCCTGGGCAAGTCCCTGCTGTGATCTTGGCAAGATTTCAGAAGTGGTTTGCCATTGCCTCCTTCCTAGAGTTGAGAGAGAGTGATTGGCCCATGGTCATCCAGTTGACTTTCTGTCCAAATCTCTTTGTGTCTACATCAGATTTCCTTTTTTTTCTAGAATAGTTATGCTACAAAAAGAAGAAAGGCATTACAAGACAGGGGATAAAAAGATGTGTGCATATTTCATTATAGCCAGTGTAGTATGTTAGCTAAAATGTTGATACAATCTGCTCTCAGTTATAAAAAACCTGCTGGCATTCATTCCCTTAGTCTTATCTATTTCACATGGTTGTTGTTGTTGTTGTTGCAGAAATAAAATGAAGAGAATTTTCCATGTCATCCACATTGATCTTCTGGGGGGGAAGGTATTATATGTTGTTATATAATAATTTGCTTGCCCTAAATTATTGTAAGGATAGATGCAAATTTAGAATTGTGATACAATATAACTGGGGAATGTTGTGCCCAGTGGCTGGCATACCTACTTGATCTATTATCCTAGGCTACTGTGCTCTCTTTTTGCAGTTATTGATCTTTCTACCTGATCTTGACTGGACTGTATCTTAGATCAAAGGAATCTTCAGGCAAAGAGATCTACTAGGTCATATGGATAACTTACAGTTATCTTGGTAGTACAAGAAAAGTATGGGTAAAAATAATCAAACTTTCTTTTGAAAAAATACAAGGTGCTGTAAGATGATAGATGGAGCCATAAGATTCCTGGGACTTGACACAGCTGAGGTCCTCATCCCCAATGATGTAAACTCAAAACCAAATTCCTCACAACCAGAGGAATAATAAGGATTCCACCAAGCCAGTAAGAAAGAAAAAATTATGGCAGAGTAACTAATATATTTTTTGCTTGTCTGGCGTTGCAGCAAATATTGTTCATCTACAATTATTAATGTGGGAATATGCTTTGACAATTCCATATCCCCAGCACAGTGTTCTGGCGCTCTTCCCAACAGCCTGGAAAATGTTCTTTAGTTTAGTGCTAGTATAGCAAAATCAGCTTCTGGACAAATCTACCTCAGCCTGACTCCAGACTGAGTGGAGATAATAAAGAAATAAACAAACATGCCCTCCATAGTGCTTGGCTGAAATGGCCATACCTATCAGTTCTGGCATTCTGTATTGAGGAGAGGGATATGGATTCAAGTTGCAAATGGCACCAGGCTGTGGCATGCCAGAAACCAGACCACCCATGTGATTTAGGCAGCACATGAAACCACCTCCTCCAGTCCATGAGAAAATCTTTCTCCCTAGATCCAGTCCCTGGTCTTCAAAAGGTAGGGGGCCACTGGCATATGGAGTCAAGGGCCACTAGATAAGGAAAAAAGGGTGGGCTGTGAATATAGGGAGTGTATCCTATATCCTTTTCCAAACCTGACAGATATTTTAGGCACCTGTCCATCATCCTCTACACTTTGGCCACAGATGAATAACATTATCGTGCCAATGACATTTGGAATTATTCATCAAGTCAGAAATGAATAAGTTCCTGCTGATGCATATTTGTCATTCATTCTCCACATCTGTTTGTGAAGTGGAGAGAGAAGCCCTCAAGGCTCAAAGGCCTCTCTATGCTCTGACTCAGTGCATGAAAACATCCATTCAAGTTAAGCCTTCTTTGGCTGATGAAAGGCAGAAGTGCTGGAGTTGGCAGGGAAGTCTCCTGTGTTAATTGCTCATCGCTGAATAAACTCAACCTCCCCGGTCCACATTCATTCAAGATGAAGTGCTTACTGAGCTATGGGGTCCTTCATCAGATGTAAACAGAGGCTGCCCTTTCACCTTCAGCAACCGGGTGCAGTCCAGTGCAGTGTGAAGAGTATTGACATCTGCTCAATTAATAACTTAATTCTAATACAGTTGAGGATGGTCTACCCACGAAATACCATCACATACAGATTCCTACTCAGAGCACACTCAGCTGGAATAAAGAAAAATTCAAGCCAGGAAGTCAAAACTACATGATCTATGACTGTGGTTTTATGAATGAATGGTATCAATAATTAGACGAGAAAAATTATACTTCCTCTTATTAAGTTTGCAAGCATGGAAGCTCCCACTTCTTTTGATTTGATTTACAACATGAAAGCAAAATGGCAGGAAAAAATCCCCAGAGCGAGTAAAAAAAAAGAAAAACAGAATGGCCTATTAAACTCCACACAAACATTATTCCTCACTAGGAATGGATGTGTACATCTGTTTTGGTTTCTCTCTGTTTTTCTTTGAATTTCCATTTATGGAACTTCAGAATCCTTTAACTTCTACTTTGATGTTTGCGGGAGTTACACCCACTTTTGAAGTGTGGCCATTAGCATATCACACAAGTCTCAGTTGCCAAGATGACAGAAGTACACAGTCCTGCCCTAACAACACAACCTGTTGAGACACCTCCTACTGGTGATAGCAGACTCAATGGTCAGAGCTATATTGGGAAATAGTGGGGAATTCCATGATGGCAGAGAACGGTTATAAAATTGACTTGTAAATAGAAGATTGCTGATTCGAACCTCAGCACAAATGTTTCAGTGGGATATAATGATGATTGGATTTAAACCAGAGAGTCTCAAATTCAAAACTACCCTCAGCCTCAGAAGATCCCTGGGCGACTTCAGTCTGTCAGGGCAACCTACCTCCCAGGGTCATGGTGGAAAGAAGGAGCACTATTTATGCTGTCTTAAGTTACCAACAGAATGAGAGGGTATTAATCTAACAAATAAAGAATAAACGTTATGTGCAATTAGGGCAACATAATATTTTTCTTCTTCTTCCTGACCAACTCAGCCATCTAGCCAGGAGAATATATGGAAAGAAAATGAGGAGCTAAAGTTCAGCTTGCCTTTGCACACAATTGCATCATGGCAGAGAAGAGGCAGCATTAATATCTTGTGGGTAAGAAACGAAGATCTCAGCCAAGGATGAACATTCCCTCCCACTCCAAATTCACAGGCTAGATTTTGAGACAAATGGGAGAACTCCTTCTTTGCTAGAGTCAATAGAGAAATCTTTCTCAAAAAGATGTAAATATTGTCTTTACTTATCAGAATAAAAACATTATGATGTTCGCAGGGAGTCAAAAACAATAGAATGTCGATTGCCAAATTTGTCCCATGTGATCTAGGCACAGACCATCTTCCCAAGTTTATGTAGAAAATTCATATATTTCGTATAAACAAAGGATCTTCCAAAATGTTGCAGAGTATTCCTCTGTTCTACACTCACAAACTCTTTCAGGCCATCCACACTTGATTGGCTCTTGATGGAGCAAGGAGTTTGCAGAACACCATTCTCCCACTACTACTAGTGCCAACTTTGCCTTTCTCACCTCCTACAACTCAGTTTCTCAGAACTGGATGAGAAGGGAACATTCTTTGTGTTGGGCCTTGGCAAGACTTGGCAAGGGATGTGTTGCATCCTCACTTAGGAGCTCCAGAACTTCTTTCTTAGGAAATTCTGTCAGTTTAGATCTCAACAGCAATATGTGGTTTTTAAAATATTTTTCTCAGACTGAATCAACACTTTTGAGAATAATGCTCCCCCACCCTGTGATGTATGAAAAATAGCAGAAGGGAAAAGGGAGACATGTGCTAAGGGAGGGGTCCCATTGTGACTTGGTTGCTTTGCCACCCACCATGTTAGTCCTGCTCATTTCTTCAGACTAGCAGCTGGGGATTGGTATGTTTCCTCAAGGACTGCATATTATGTGTTCCTGTCACTGTAGCAGCCAAACCTCTTGCTGGACTCACCCCAAAATTATGAATGTAAGTCTCATTGCCAATGAATTACTGCTGAGTTTTTTTTTTTTCCTGAAGAATATGACTTAATCATGGAGACAAACAGACCACATGTGGCCTTTTCCTCTCTTTTGCCTTGATGGAGCTCTCTTCTCTCTCCTCCTCCCTCTTGCCCTGCAATTGGCTATAAATACATGGAGTCCAGCTCATGTTCCCCACATCTCTCAGGAATTGCCTGGCTTTTGATCATTTGTCTGAAAGATCCTGCTTCTTTTGCCTTTCCACCCACTTACCACTTTCCTTCAGCTGCAAAGACAAGCTCTGCATAGGCTGTGGAGCCACTACCATTAATATCCCATCAGTCAAGCTGTGCATAGAAAGCCCCTTGAGGATCACTATCCAGGATGTCAATTTTTCTTCAGCTTTCTCTCCCATTGTGAGCTGTAGGTGTCACTGGGCCATCTAAATGCACACAGCCCTTCCTCCAGAACTATGGAAAGGGGACCATGTGGGTGGACAAGGGCAGGGTTGGCAATATTGATGGGGTGTGACGAATTGTAGAAGTCCTGTTTATTTAGGCATGTCCCATCACTTCTTCTTAATGGGATGGGAAATCTCTTCCTCCCTCCCCCAACAGCCTTCTTTCTCTACCCAGCAATCTTCTTTTCAATCATTTTCATTGACAGTGCCTAACTTATCTGCCCCCTTTACTCCTTTACATGGACACATCTATCTACTTCATGTCACAATTGTTGGCACTGAAGCACCAGATGGGCAGAACAAGGAAAACTGAGTGTATATCTAAGGATCTGTCATCAACAAGCCTGATTTTTGATTGATTGACTGGCTGACTGATTGGATTGATCTGCAGCTATTCCCAAGAGCCTCGATTGATGATTGGTTTATAGCACAATAAATGCACAGTTGTTAATAAATTGTTGTATAGATTCCAGATACCTTTCTCTTAAAGATGTACTTCTGTTGTGGAACAATCACATTTTTCCACACCCAAAACCAAAATATTTGATCATAGGAGAAATACTGTTTTTCTCCAGTTAACTCATAAATAGATTTCATAATGTCACAAGCAACAGTTGGATAGAGCTTAGAACATTTCTAGTAATATACTGTACACCAAGTCCTTCCCCAGCTGCAATCTCATGAACTTTTGAAACCTGATGCAACCATTTTGAAAAAACTGTGTGTTCTTTTACATTAAGAAATGCTCATCCAGCTCTGATTTAAAAAAAAACAGCATCATGAATACCTCACACATCTTATCTTTATTTCAAAAGCCTTTACTAGATTTTGAAACCAATCTGGGATGCCAACTGTATAAAACCAATGCTCATAAAACAAACAAATACCCAAACTTTAGCTTGGTTCTAGTTATAATCTAACTTAGAGCATATCCATTTGAAATGATTATATTTTAGTTAATTTTGAATTCAGAAAGTCTCCCCTAACTTTGAGCCCATCTGCATCAAATTGTCCAATGGCAATGTAATTCATTAAAGCATGCAAAGCCTGGGAAGGTACAGATTACTGGAGGGATTATTCTACAGAGTAACACTGGACATTTATAAACATCCTTTAGCCACTTTGTAATTAATTAAGTGTATCCAGGAATATAGCCTTGAAATGTCCTTCCTCTTTGAAAGAGTCCCTACAATAAATTATCTCCCATCCGTGTGGTAAAGTAAAAGAACAAGAAATTTTCACTATTCAGTACAAATGAAACTAGCAGCAGAAATCCAACAACAATGTCTGAGAGAAGAGAAAGATCTGCCTCATTCAAAAATGTTCTCTGAGGAGGTGCCAGGCAAGTCTTTCTTGAGCAACTTACCTTTTTGAGATAACCATTTCTATCACAGCCATCCTTCACCCTCCCACCATCAAAGGTATCCTGAAAAAAGCAAACAGAAATGGAGAATTTTTAGGACCCTAGTTTGAAGAAAGAGTTTATTGGCAAGAGTGCTTCAGTTCACAACTTCTCAAGTGCCTGTCCTTCCCTTTATCTGCTGTTCTCAATTCAATAATTTCCATCTTCCCTAAAGCAGTTCTTGCCCTCCATTGGTTTTTTGAAATGAATGTAGTGTAATTGCATTATTTCATTGTTTATATTGAATAAATTTAATTGTATATAATTAGACTAGTCCAAAAGTTAATTCTCTTTACATATGGTCCAAAACCAATTAAAAACAATAGGATATTTACAGAATAGAAAAGGAGCTGTTCAAATGCTTCATTTATCAAACCCTGTCTACTTACCCATATGACAGCAGATTCATTTTGCAGGGCATGAATGGTTTGGGCCAAAAAAAACCCTCAGATATCAACACAACATTTGTTCAAACCTTACTTCAGAGATTTAAATAAAAAGCACAATGCAGCAATATCACTTTTCCTTTTCTACACATATTTTCCAAATGTACAAACTTTTGCCTTCATATACATATATTATATGCCATCGATATATAATTATCACCCAAAACACATTTGCTACTTTTCTTTATGTGTGAGATTTTTGAATCCAACTTTCTCAAATATTCATATTTTTGTGTGCAACTTTGGAGCCAATAAATATTTCAAGATGTATGTTGACAGACTCTTTGAATTATGTGCCTGTCCATGCTGTGACAGATTGTGTTTCAGGAGATCCTGCCACTGCACTTGAAAAGAAATCCCTGGCGTGTTCCTTTTGCATCCCTATCTAGTCCAAGGCTAGAGTGTTATAATGTCTGTCTAGTCTGCTTTGTGCCAGAATTGTCAGATTTTTATAAATTAACGGGTAGTCTGTTGGGAATTTGCAGGTGATAATAATGAAGATGATGAGGGAATGGGATTAGAGCTCAGTAGAATAATTATGCCAATGCCTGTCACATTACATCTCAAGCACATCTTCACACATTTTTACATAATGAGGCCAGATATATTTCTGTCACTGATGCTTTGCAGTGAAAAATAAAAGTACAGTCATTTTGCTTCAACATTTGTCTCAAAAATATGTCAAATAGGTTGTTAGCAAAATGTTTGAGCAACCATGATAAAAACCAACAGCAAAAGAGCATTCCCAACTAGGAACATTATTTGAAATGGCTATATAATGTTCTGTTATCTTTTAACAGAGTTACTGAAATATAATCTATTTAAAATTTGCCTTACCAATCTTGCTGGTGGTATGTTTCTTTTTAAACATTAAACTCAATCTAAATACAACAACGCAAGTTTTTCAGTTCTTTAAGAACTATACATGAAATCTGCAGTTACAATAAAGCTAGTTATTTCACACAAAGAGCAGATACTATGAATGTGAATTGTTGCACTTCCTCCTTGTATGTCAATATGCTGCATATGCTTCCTAGTTGGTGGGATACTGGCTTGCAAGAGTAGATTAGTGATCCTAACTTGCATAGTTTACATAAAACAGCATGAGCCCAACTGAGCTTTAGTTCCACTTTTGGCATGACCAAAGCATGCTGGAAATATGCAGCCCATCTCTCTTAGCCCATGGAGAATGCAAACCAATTTTTTTCTAGGAAACTTCAGGGTGTCAACCCTGAAGCTGATCTGACCAAAGCCATTTTGACCATTTCAGTGTTGCCACACTGGAGCTGAAGGATAGGGAGGGGGGATTTGAGATAGAAAGGATTCTGTAGCCAAAACAAAATATTTTCCCTTGGGAACCAAGGTCATTCTCACACCTGGTCAGAGGAAGGCGGAGTGATGCTAGACCGCACCGTGATTGGACCATGTGGCTGATTGTTTTAAGAAAGAAGAAAAAGTTTTACTTTTAATTAGGTGAAAGCTGCGGGAGTCTTCAAGGGTCAATTTTTATTAGATCTGTGCCAATATAATATTTCCAATAAAGCTATTCTTTGAGGAATCTGCTGGCCTTGGAGTTTTGCTTGATATGGATTTATTATTTGGAAACCTGACACAGGGACTAGTCCAGGAGTCAAACATTGACTTGAAGGATCCCCTCCTCTTTTAGAAAAGGATAATAAGAGGTCCAGAATGTCATAAGAACATAGGGTTGTAGGGGGTAATATGGACATGAAGAACCAATCAGAATAGAGCTAGAAAGGACCTTGGTTTGTCCCAAACCATGCACTTTTTTCAAGAGGGCAACTAGAGTATAAATTGGACTATAAATCCTTCCATTCGCCACCATCCAGTCAGAGCTGAAGAAGCTTCTTGGATGAGAAGCATAATGTCTTCAAAGAAAAACCAGAAAGTCCAGTTGCCTCTTGAAAAAAAGCACCTTTGGGAATTGCAGTAAATGCTACTTTACAAAGATTAACATTTTATCATTATTATTTTGTTTTAAAATGTTTCAATTTACCTCCAATTTGATAAACCTTTTAATCCAAAAAATCCAAGAGGGAGGACTTGATGTAACCTCAATTTAATAGTACAGCTACACATATTTCTATCAAATATTGCAATGCAAATCAAACAAATCTAAAATCAAAAATTAACTAATGCTCTAAAACTCTAATGCTTCTCTTTTTTTCCCCTGGTTGATCACATAAACACAGAATATTGACTGAATACTTCCTGTGACGCTGACCTCTAATGCTGTATCCTAAGTGGTTAATTGGAGATTCACGATGACTGTGGAAATGTTTACCACTTGTGGTATTTCTCTTACCACTGTGGTAAGTGGTCAAAGAGAAGCTGATTATAAAGGAAAATAATCCTTCTTAACCACCATAGCACTTGCTTTCTTCAGGCTAACCACAATCATGTTTGGCTATCTACATTTCTCAAGGGGATTACTATTACTTTAATACTTTGTTATTTATATTACTGATTTACTTACTTATTATGTATGTATGCATGCATACATAGATAGTACTTTACTAGCATTTACTTTCTTTCTAGAAAACCAAGTCCTCAAATGTTTCTCTGTGTTATTTGTTTAGAACAGTCTTGCGGCCTACTCACATGACTATTTTAGGACATGCAAGATGCTGGGTTTTGTTAAGTTTTATTTACTGTGTACTTTGCTAAGATTCAATTTTTAAGCTGTTCTATTCAAGAACCTTGCCCCCAGATTCATTCAGTTTTAAATGTTTAGGAGGCATTTATATCTAGAAGGTCATAATACAAGCTGTTAAGCTAATTTTTAAAAACTTCAGTTAGTAAGATTGTTTTCCTTTCCTTCCTTGGTTTCGTACAGTTTATTGCTTTTACATACTTAGGAAATGTCTTTTTTACTTGGAATGTTTAATATATATATATTAATATTTATATAATACCTATGTAAAAATGCATCGGATTCAGAATGCATGAATACTTGGTATTCCTCTTGTATTGACAGTTTTGTGATATCTCTGCCTTTGTCTAGAACAAAGAAATCTTTGGTCATCTTACTTGTCCCCAACAATCAAATATGTCTCAATAATTATTTTACTAAACTTGTTCAACAATAGCTAAATATTTATTTTATTTATTTATTTATTTGATTTGATTTGTCAATTGTTTACAAGATAATAAGTATAAGTATATACATAGTTATGAATACATGAAATGGGTACATATAAGAAAAATAAAAGAAACAATAGGACAGGGATGGTAGGCACGTTGGTGCGCTTATGCACACCCCCTACAGACCTCTTAGGAAAGGGGTGAGGTCAATAGTAGACAGTCTAAGGTTAAAGCTTTTGGGGTTTGGAGAAGAAACCACAGAGTCAGGTAGAGTATTCCAGACATTGACCACTCTGTTGCTGGAGTCGTATTTCCTGCAATCAAGTTTGGTGCGGTTAACCTTGAGTTTGTATCTATTGTGTGCTCTTGTGTTGTTATGGTTGAAGCTGAAGTATTCATTGACAGGTAAGTCGTCGCAATGTATAAGTTTATATACCATACTTAGATCAGACCGAAGACGGCGTAATTCAAGGTTTTCTAGGTCTAGAATTTCAAGTCTGGTGGCATAAGGTATTCTACAACGAGTAGAGGAGTGGAGAACTCTTCTTGTGAAATATTTCTAGACTTTCTCAACTGTGCTAATATCAGATACGAAATGTGGGTTCCAGACTGATGAGCTGTATTCGAGTCTTGGTCTAGCAAATGTTAGTATTGGTCTAGCAAATCTAGCAAATAGAACTGATCCAGATGTTACTGTTCTCATCACCACAATCTCCTCAGTTTAAACCATAATTACTTTGCCCAGCATCAACCTGAAGATCTGCTCTCACTACCCAAACACTCCCTTCCTCCCATGAACTTCTTAACTCCTTGCCTTGCATCCTGCAGGACTGAGAGAATTAGGCATGCCTTTCCCATCAAGAGGGAGTCCAAAGAGCCTCTTCTTGACAAACAATTCGCAGGTGCTGGGAGGGAAGGGGATCAGCTTCTGTCAGGTCTTCCCCTTTGAAAAGGAAAAAGGATGGGGAAATAACTTGGGGCCTCTGAATTGAACAAGAGATGGGGCTCTGAAGCGGATGATACCTGCTCTGTTCTTTTGCTCTGAGCTGATTTATTCTGAGAAGGAAAAGAAAGCCTTTGGGTCCCTGGAAACCTTTCTCCCAAGGTTATGATTTTCTAATTTTCTGACATCCACCTCAAAGCAACCTTCACTGACTATCTACCATCCTGTAAAAGGAGTAGGCTTTGCCTTTCTATGTTACCAGACTATCCTACCTCTCTTAACAATGAACTCAAGAAGATTACAACTTGCTAAGTCGAGGAATATGATCTACTGTAGAGGAATTTTTCTATGAAAGACCAAATTTCTTCCCCACTGTAATCTTTCTGAATGTATTTCTCATTTAATCTGCGCTGCTTAAATTTTGGTTGTACCTGGAATAAAGGTGGCTCTGGTTGGTGAGTCTGCCACTTTCTGGATTCTGAGTTTAAAACATAGCTTCAGAGGGATGAGATTGATAATTGCCTCTGAAATCCATGAGAAAACATGGAGCCAGCTTTGACCCACAAAAATAGTATTTCAACTGCCTGTTCCTTCTGGTCTTTTCTCCTCTCTTTAGCAAAAACTAAGAGAGAAAATTTGAAAGACAGCATACTGTTTTCTGAAAGTATTTAGCCTCTTTCTGATTTTTCTAAATGTATTGTGATCTCTGACGCAAACATTATCAGGGTTCTAGAACTGGTAAGAATTTCATTGCAATGAGATTTTTATGAAATTCACATAGGGACAACTGGTCCAAATCAGTCCTGATTTACTTATACTCACAGAACCAGCCCTAATGGATCCGCTTAAACTTGAGACTTGTTATTTTTTTAACCAACACACAATTGAACAGTATGTCTATAACAGAAATAATGGAACTAAGTTTACAATAATTAATTCTTTTTCTGTCTTTATGGAACCCACTTGAACTCTACTAACATTCAGTAATCAAAATTTACAGAAATTCATAAAGTCCTAATGGGTATGGATATTTTTTTCACAAAATTATAAATGACAAACAATACATTTAATTAAGGAACAATTTTCAGAAGAAAAAAGGATGTTGTTAAAATTGGTGCAGGCAAATGGAGGAAATTGCTACATTGGTTTCCCCAACCACGATATGCAAATATTGTCACAGGTCCTAACCACTGTGTTGACCATCTTAGCAGCTCTCTAAGTTAATCTTTCACTTAGTATAACAGAGTTCTGGAGCAAAAATATCTAATAGAATTCTATTGTCTGGTGGATATATCTTGGTGCATTATTTTGAACCCCTACATAAATGAAGAGTGCTTCTTTTTTTCTTTTTTTGTATTGTGAATGAAAACGCAATGAAGGAAACAGCTGTTTCATATAATCTCCTGAAAAGTGTACAGCACACTGCAGTTACCATGAATATGAATGATACAGATCTAGGCAATCAGTCTTCTGGGAAATCTTTCATACTTTCAGAGATCAGTAAATATTTGGATGGTTGCAGTCCTGTTGTAGTCAAGTAATAGTTTGAAGTATACTCATGTGACAAAGCTAAATACCCTGGGATTCTCACTATGCAAATCTTTATCTGAAGTTTTTCATTAGATGACCTTCTGTAGCAACAACAAAAGTAAAAATTGGCTTCTCAAAATTCTGGTGGGGGAGAGGAAGCCAAACATTGTATTTTTATCTTACAACTATTCAAAGCTAATAAAGTAACCGTATAGAGTAATGTTTATCAGTCAGATGTACTCATTTAAAACTTGAAACCTAAAAATGAAACAGGTTTGCAGAAATGGTACAGGTGTATAGAAATCAAAAGCTGAATCTCCTCTGAACAACATCAAAGGATCAGATGGAAGTACTATGTTAACAGAAAGAAAGCACCATAGATCAATTCTGCTTGTACAAACTGGAACGAAGATTACCACCTCTGTTGTGTAATCCATAATCTGATGAATGGAATATTAAAAACTAAAAGAGCTTTTCCAAATAATACAAAGGGAGCTAAGTCTCCCATCTCTTGATGCCATAATGCATAAAACTGATGAGATTTCAGGGCAGTCTCACAAAGATGATGAAGCAGAAGACAAAAACTCCAGAGTGTTCATGAAGAAACACACTGCAAATAAAGCATAGTATGACGTAAGGATCTGAGAAATATAAATTCACATATTTAGTGAAAATAATCTATCACCACGACTGCTACCTTTGGTCTTCAAATATACATTTTTCAATAAATGGTGAGGTGTTGTGTGTGTGTGGAGCAGGGGTGGGATTCTACCAGTTCAGACCGGTTCTATAGAATCGGTTGTTATGATTCTGTGCAGTTCAGAGAATTGGCAAATCATACCCCTGGCTGGCTCCGCCCCTCTCTGCCCACCCCTCCCCTCCCCACCCACTCAGTCCTTAATGTACATGTACAACACTGTGCACATGCCCAACATCGCTGACTGAGTTCTTCCCCACCCAATCACTCCTTAAGGTATTTCTTTTTTTTCCCTCCCGACGATCACTGTTCCTATGATCAGTGTTAAGGACTAAGCCAACACGTTCAGTAACAACCCTAATAGCTTTACTTTAACAGCAGGCTCGTAATCCTGCACTTCTCATTGGCCCACAAATAGCAAGTCGTGATTGGTCGTTTCTGGCTGATCTGATTGGCTGACAGCGGATCTCTCTGATTGGACGCTTGTTAGAGCGGTAAACTCAAATCATTGGTTATTGTGACAGCAGCCAGCTCTATAAAAGAGCTGCTGCTGCCCAAGTATTTCGCTCTGTTCTGAAGTCACGAATAAAGAGTTGAAGTCATAGTTCGATGTCTCGTCTCCATTCCTTGCGCCCATGCTCAGGACATAACACTGGCGATGAGGGTGGGATGTGGAGATGATAGAGCTGACTAAACACTCATCGAACAAGACAGAGCACGTGGCTGAGAGCGCACGCAACAAATGGCAGGATGACCAGCGGCGCCATACCACCCACTCCATTTGACCCGGCAAATGAAGACTGGGATTCGTATATGGACCGGTTCCAGATGATCCTGGAGACCAACAATCTGAAATATGCTATGCCTGGCAAGAAATGAGCGGTGTTCTTAACCCGTTGTGGCCCCGCCATTTTTAAAATGGCTAAGGCACTTGCCAAAATGGCGGAAGTGAAGACCATGGATTGGGATAACCTCGCGCTGATCCTCCGGGCCCATTATGCACCTGCAGTGCCTACACTGATACAAAGACCAGAGGGACCAACGGAAGAACGAGAGCATTGGAGACTTCGTAGCCGACCTCCGGAACCTGGGAGGACTCTGTGGTTTCACAAACCTTGAGGAAGCTATGAGAGACCGAATAGTTCTGGGATTAGATGACCACACTGTACAGAGCAAGATCATGGCAAATGGAGACATCAGCCTCGCAGATGTCATCACCGACGCTACTGCCGCAGAAGCAACCAGGAAGTCAGCCGCTCGAATGCGTCGAGCGAACGCACTGTACCGCCAACTCGCTAATGATAGTATGCCTTCCTCTGAGAGGCACACTACTACTACCCATCATGAAGACCTTGAATCCTCATCAGACAGCAAGGAAGAGGAGGTCAACCGGCTCTGCTCAGAACGAGATCAAAGGAACCAGAGACTTCCGCGCCAATGCGCTGGTTGCGGGGCAAACCACCCACGATCAAACTGCAAATTCCTCGACACACTCTGCTGTTCCTGTGGAAAGAGAGGCCACATCGCAAAGATCTGCAGAAGCAAGCGAGGGTCCAGTCTAAGCCGGAGGGAGAATAAGCTCCGCCAGGATACAGGCAACCCACCTGTAAATCGGGACCGCCTGAACCACCACTGGAACAACCACTACTACAGAAATCGAGCACCTGCCACTTCAACGAGACAAGAAGAGGCATACCAAACTATCACTATAGGCCATGCTTCATCACTAGATGCAAGGAAGATCCGAGTAAAGGGCGCTATTGAGAATCGACCT
Organism: Hydrophis major; assembly: GCA_033807585.1. Classification (NCBI taxonomy): domain Eukaryota; kingdom Metazoa; phylum Chordata; class Lepidosauria; order Squamata; family Elapidae; genus Hydrophis; species Hydrophis major. The sequence continues at coordinate 118,985,295 of CM066329.1, forward strand.
TGCATGATGGAAGTCGACTCGGGGTTGTCCCTATCGATGGTCTCCTGGAAAACCCTCAAACAGCTGATCCCTGCCATCTGTCGCCAGGACCTCAGCACTCAAAGAATCATCCTAAAAGACTACCAAGGAAACAGAATTCTGGTTGTCGGTTCCAGCCATGTCCAAGTATCCTTCAAAGACCGCAATGCAACGCTACCTCTGACCATCGTCGATCGTGACTGGGCCAGTTTGTTAGGGTTACAGTGGTTCGCCCCACTCAGAATTGAACTAGCTGGCATCCACCAAACTGGAAGGGATGACTGGGAAGAGGCCCTCATCCAGGAATTCCAGGACGTTTTCACAAGGAAGTTAGGAAAGTACAAGGGGGCCGCTATATCGTTTAATCTCAGCCCCGATGTAGCTCCCATTCGCCTTAAGCCTCGTCGGGTGCCTTTTGCACTCAAGCCAAAGATCGACAAGCAACTGGACAAATTAATAGCCCAGGGTGTGTTGGAACCGATTGACCATGCCCAATGGGAGACCCAATAGTAACACCCATAAAGCCAGATGGATCGTTAACAATTTGTGGGGATTACCGGGCCACTCTAAATCATGCGCTTCAGCAGAGCACTTACCCAGTACCAGTGGTCCAACACCTTCTTCACTCCCTCAGTGGCGGAAAAATATTTGCGAAATTGGACTTAGCTCAGGCTTACCAACAGCTACCCGTAGATGCGATGACTGCAGAAGCCCAGACAATAGTCACACACAGAGGTGCCTTCAAGTGCAATAGACTCCAATTCAGAGTAAGCGTGGCACTGGGCATTTTCCAAAGTCTGATGGAGAGACTATTACAAGGCATAAAAGGCGTCGTGCCTTATTTTGATGACGTCTTAATAGCTGCCCCAACTAAAGAATTATTAGAACAACGACTCAGAATGGTTCTCCAAAAATTTAAAGACGCTGGCCTGAAGGAAAAAAGGGACAAATGTCAACTTTGTACGGAGAGAGTGGAGTTCCTGGGATACCTTCTCGACAAACAGGGAATCCACCCACTGAAAAAAAAACTAACTGCAATCAAAAACGCCCCAAGACCTAGAAATAAGACAGACCTCCAAGCCTTCCTGGGACTCATTAACTTTTATAACATCTTCCTGCCCCAGAAGGCGACCGTAGCCGAGCCCCTACATAGACTTCTCGACAAAAAGGCTTCCTGGGTCTGGGGACGTCGTGAAGAATGAGCATTTCAACAAGTAAGAGACCTCTTAACTTCTGATGCTGTATTGATACAATACAACGAGACTCTACCCTTAACGGTTACCTGTGACGCCTCACCATTCGGAGTGGGAGCCATTTTAAGCCACGTCCTGCCAAACGGTAATGAGGCACCTATTGCGTTCTTTTCGAGAACTTTGTCTAAAACTGAAAGGAACTATAGCCAACTTGATAAAGAGGCTCTCGCCATTGTATCCGCAATTAAACGTTTCCATGAGTATGTTTATGGGAGGCCCTTTGCCATAATTACAGACCACAAGCTGCTACTTGGCATTTTAGCGGGAAACAAACCAACTCCCCACATCTTATCACCAAGAATGACACGTTGGTCGGAGTTTTTAGCCGCATACGATTACCAACTGCAACACCTCCCGGGGAAAGCCATTCCCCACGCTGACGCTTTGAGCTGTTCTCCACTACCAGACATCATAAATGACCCAGCTCCAACCCTAGCCGTATTGCAAATCGAGACTCTAAAATCACCACCGCTGACCGCTTGAGACATCGTCTCAGAAACAAAAAAGGACCCTTCTTTGGCACGAGTCCTCAGCTGGGTGGAAAGAGGTTGGCCAGACAACGAACCCAATGACACTTTCAGGCCGTTCAGGAATCGACAGACAGAACTGTTCTCTCAAAGGGCTGTGTCTTGTGGGGAGACAGAGTCGTCATCCCGGAGAAATTGCAACATAAAGTTTTGAAAATGTTGCATGATGGACATCCAGGCATTGTGCAGATGAAGGCATTGGCAAGGAGTTACGTGTGGTGGCCAGGTATAGATAAGCAGATAGAGGCCTGGGTGGCTCTGTGCAGCAAGTGCCAGGAGACTTGCTCCACTCCTCCAAAAACACCCCCAACTCAGTGGGAAACACCTTGAGGTCCCTGGTCCCATATCCACATCGATTTTGCAGGACCCACAAGAGGACACACTTTCCTTCTAACCGTGGATGCCTATTCTAACTGGCTCGAGGTCCACAAAATGAAAAGCACCACCACGGAAGTGGTCATTAAAAAACTGAATAAGCTATTCGCTACCCACAGATTGCCGGATGTCCTGGTCTCCGATAATGATCCTCAATGCCCTAGCATTAGAACAGTACCTAGCAGACTGGGGCATCCACCATGCCTTAACATCGCCAGCTCACCCTGCGGCCAACGGTAGGGCTGAACGAATGGTCCAATTTGTAAAGAAGACCTTACACAAAATGGACCAGGGAGACATTGATGACAAGATAACCAGGATGCTTCTCCTCCAACATATTACTCCAAGCAGCACCACAAACAGAACCCCAGCCAAACTCCTGATGGGCCGAAAGCTTCGCTCACATCTCGATCGCCTCCACCCTGCTTACACACCAGAACAACCCCTGGGATCCAGCAGCAAGTGTCGTTCATTCCAGGAAGGCGACCCCATTTTTACGAAAAACTTCTCGGGTGACCCATTGTGGGTCCCCGCTACCATAACGCAACTGACGGGACCCCAATCCTACCATCCAAACTGCGGATGGAAAAATGTGGAAGCGCCACATAGACCAGCTTCAATCCAGCACCTGCTCCCATCTCATCCCCTGAATCTCAAACTGGGAGGGGGAAGGGACATCGAGGGGGCCAAAAAAGAAATAGCAGATGACCTAACAATTGACAGTCTACACAACCAACCCAGCAGTCTACACAACCAACCATGGGATACTCACCACCAGAAGGAGAACCGAGCCGGGAAATTGCCTCGCCACATAGCAGCACCGCGATGGAAACAGATCCAGGGAACCCGGATGACAGCATTGGCGAGAGCAGAGAGGACAGCCCAGAGCCATTCAACAAAACAGCGGGACCGTCTTCGCCACCCAGCTCAGCAAGCAGCCCACTGGAACCAGAGCCAGGACAGGAACCGGTGGAACAGCGCAGATCAAGCAGAGAGGTGAAGCGACCTGCCTACTTACGAGAATACGTCACCCCACCGCTCAGACGGAATCTAGGGGGGAGGGGTGTTAAGGACTAAGCTAACGCGTTCAGTAACAATCCTAATAGCTTTACTTTAACAGCAGGCTCGTAATCCTGCACTTCTCATTGGCCCGCAAATAGCGAGTCGTGATTGGTCGTTTCTGGCTGATCTGATTGGCTGACAGCGGGTCTCTCTGATTGGACGCTTGTTAGAGCGGTAAACTCAAATCATTGGTTATTGTGACAGCAGCCAGCTCTATAAAAGAGCTGCTGCTGCCCAAGTATTTCGTTCTGTTTTGAAGTTACTAAGAGTTGAAGTCACAGTTCGATGCCTTGTCTCCGTTCCTTGCACCCATGCTCAGGACATAACAATCGGCTGTACCAGCATCCCCTCGCTTACTTACTGCTTCACCCAGGAGGCTTCCCTGAGGCCCAGGAAAGCAAAAAATGGAGAGGGGTGCAACAGCAGCCCACTTCCCCTCCATTTTTTGCCTTCCTGAGCCCCAGAGAAGCCTTCTGGGAGCAAAAACGCCCCCCAGGAAGCTTCCCTGAGGCCCAGAAGGCCCAAAAACGGGGTGGGGGGAAAGCCATGCCTTCTCAGTTGCAAGACCATGCACACCTAGCCATGCCCACTGAACCAGTTGTTACAAAATTTGAATCCGACCTCTGATGTGGAGTGCATACACGTCACAAAAACATTTTGTAGCACTTTAATTAAATTCTCTGATCTGAATATTTCTGAGAAAAGTAATGTTAAGAATCCATTGTTCCAGACATTTACTTTTTTGGAAAGTATCATATTGTAATATACAGTTATTTTTAAACAAAAGTAATAATGTAAATCACATGAAGTGAGTGCTTATAATTTCTGAACTAATACATATGTTTTAAAAACAGAAAAGAATTTAAATTGGGCAATTCTAGGATTATTACAACAAAACTAATGTTATGTATGGAGTTTTTAAAAAGGGGGAAGCCTAAGTCCCCTCTGTATTGATTTTGGCTTCCACAAAACTCTATAGTGTAATGGAGTTCTGCAGCTTATAAATAAATAAGTTCTCATCTGTTTCTTTGAAGCTTAGCAAACTGCTAACAAAACTTCATCATGGCAATCAGGGTATTCAAAAAACAATAATGGTTAACAGGCCTTGTGCAACTGAAGCTCCACCTCCTTTTTTACTTGTGTTGCACCATCATGAGTTTTGACATGGAAACACACAACTCACAGTTACGCAAAAGGCAATTCTTCCTCAAAAGAAATACTGCAAGGCATTTATCTAATTCATCATGGTAAAGAACAGAGGTAGGGTAGTTAGCGATAGATGTCTATGGAGATTCTCAGTCCTCCAGGTTACGGTTGTCTCAAAGGTGCTTTTTCAAGAGGCAATTGGACTTTCTGATTTTTCTTTGAAGATGTTTTGCTTCCCATCCAAGAAGCTTCTTCAGAAATCCCAGTTGCCTCTTGAAAAAGCATATTTGGGACATAGTAAGTGGTAGGTGTGCCTCAAATCAGGCCAATGATACCAATACCAATGATACCAATACCAATGATACCAATACCAATGATCATACCACACAGCATTAGACAGTACTGTTATCTAATCACACTAAAATAAGTTAAAATTGGAAAGAAATATCATTTCAGGAGCGTGCATAAGTGCACCATTGTGCCTCCAGTCCCTGTCCTATTGTCCCCATTTATTCATACATATTTTCTGTATTCTTACTCATGATTATCTTATAAGCAACTGACAAATCAAATAAATAAATAAGATAAATAAAAATAAATTTGTGGGGGAACAAAATCCCTTTGAGTTCCACCTCAGGTCTTTTCAATAATCTTTGCCACCTTCTGGAAATGGCAAAACCTTTCCTTTTTATCTCTGCTTCTCTTCTTCATTACTGATCCTCTGCAGTGCAATGAATGTTTCCCACCATAGAAACTGTGATGGCTGCAAAATTAAACTTCTCTCACAAAAGAATAAGGTTACTTTTATTTGTGAAGAAAATGTAACTCAAAGAAACTCTACATTGACTTCTTTGAAATTTAGGGAGCTTCAGCCCTGCATAATTCTACCTATCTTCATATTGTATCTCATACAAATAAAAATGCAGCTGTGTGTGATTTTTCTTCTGAGCTATAGTATGGGAAAATACAGTAACATTTTTTCCTCATCTTGATTTAATGAAAATCTTCTCAAAGTTGAACTACACTATCTACACTGTAACCTGAAATGCTTCAGCCCAATGTATTCTAAAAATTGGGTTGTCTTGCATACACTCCAAATGTATTTGGATAATTCTTCTGGGTACATTAAATCACCTGTTTTGAGATCAACTATTTGTAAAACTAACTACTGAATCCAGGAAAGGAACAGATAAATGGACCTACCTTACTGTATTACTAGTTTTATCCATCTATATCAAGTGTTTATTATAAATTTGCAGCAGGATTACCTTACCCCTCCCCAAGTTGTAATATTGACACAAAGAATAAGAGTGGATTGAAATTTTCAGCTACATTCAGGGGTGGGATTCCAATTACTTAACAACCAGTTCTGTGGGTGTGGTTTGGTGGTCATGTGACTGGATGGGCGTGACTTGTATGTAACTATTATAAATATTTATGTAAATACTGAATATATATATATATATATATATATATATATATATATATATATATATATATATATATATATATATTTTCTTAAGTTTTCACGGGTACTTACATGTCTGGCATTCAGCTTTTGGTCAGGGTGCACAGTTCAGTCTTAATGTGTGTCTTGTCTGCCAACGGCTTCCACAAAAGCAAAATCACCAACTTGATCCACAAAAACACACTGAGACATAATAGAGACCCAGAAGATGAACAGACCTATGGAACAGCTGTCCTGCCCTACATAAGAGGTACGACAGACAAAATTAGTAAGATCCTATGCAGACACCACATCAAGACTGCCTTCAAAACAGACAGAAAAATAGCAGCCATCCTCAGGAACCCCAAAGACAAAATTGACCTGGAAAACCAAGGCATATATGAAGTCCCCTGTGCATCATGCCCGGCCACATACATTGGACAGACCAATAGAAGAATAAGCACCCGCCTGGATGAACACAAAAATGCAGTCAAAAAGCTGGAACACACTTCCTCACTCGTCCAACACATGGAAGCCACAGGTCATAACATCAACTTCAATGACACCAAAACCCTAGCCACCATAGAAAATCCCAGCCACAGAATCATCAGAGAAGCCATAGAGATTGAAAAAAGACCAGAAAGCATGAACAGAAGAGATGATTCCACCAGGCTGTCAATCATTTGGAAGCCTGCACTCACAAATATAAAAATCTCCACACCACAAGCCAGGCAAACACCTGGCCACAAACAGATCCCCCCTGATACCTCCAGCTCAAACACACCCCAACCAGGCACCCAGATGAAACCCAGCTTCCTAACTAATGATAGCCGTCCATTTACCCGAAGCCAAGCTGCACTAAAGGTCTCCAATAAAGTAACACAATGTTGCCAGCCAATCAAGATACAAAAAGAGCCCCCCCCCAAAAAAAAACACAAAAAAACAGACAGAAGATATTAGTAGCAGAACACAACAAACTCCAAGACCAATAAACACAGACCAAGACTCTCAACCAATCAGGAGGAAGAAAAAACCATTCTGACACAGCAATAGGCTGAGATTCTGCTGAAACGTTGCTACAACTTTAAAAGCACCACTATTATGACGTGGGAAAATACCCGAACAAAGCTGAATGCCAGATATATATATATATATATGAGCAACTCTTAACCAAAAGCAAGCAAAGCAGGTAGGCAGCTTGAGTTGCTCACAGAATCACAGATTCACTTAGAGATCTATGTTTCTGCAGATGGCTACCTGAGTCTGTCACATAAAATTTGGTTGTAACCAAACTCATACAATTAACTCACAACACACCATGTATGTAAATATTGAATTTTTTATATACATAAAAAAGCAACTTTTACCCAAAAGCAGGCAAAGGAGGCAGGCAGTTTGAATTGCTCACAGAATCACAGATTCACTTAGAGACCTATCTATCTGCAATCAGCTACCTGAGACTGCACTGAAAAGCTTCAATCCTAAGGAAGGTGCAACTCTGCTTTTCGATAAACTAGAAAGCAAGAAATCCAAGCATTTCCTGTTTTCTAGCTAATCTAAATCTCCCAGCAGAGCAAAACAGCTGATGGTCGGGGGGGGGGGGAAGGAAAAATATCAATTTACCAAACCAGGCAAATTGGATGGCTCACATGCCAGGTAAGGAGTGAGTGTATGGGGAGGGGAGGGGCCAGCCAATGGAGCAATTTGCCAGTTCTGAGGACAATCATAACATACATGTGTGCAGCATTTGCAAGAAATCATTAGCTGTGCCTCCTATACAGCTGACAAGCAATGCGTGCGGGTGGACAGTGTTTGAAAATCCTTGTTTCCTGCTTTTTCAACCTCAGCTGTGCTGTGCAAAGCAGCTGAGGAGGGAAAAGCAGGAAAAAAAGGACAGCTTGGAGCCTGGGCAGGCAGGTGGGCCAAACACTGAACCGATTTGGTTCAGTGTCAGCTATTCTTTGCAGCTACCAGTTCTATAGAACTGGGCCAAACCAGTAGCATCCCATCCCCAGCTACATTATTGTGTGATATCTTGATGGCTTCAAGAAGAAATGCATTGCCTTCAGTAGGCAAACAACATTTTGCAATGAGATCAGGATATTGATTAGCATGGAAATCTGATTCCTTGTTTAACTAGACGCAGGGGTGTCAAACTGGCAGCCTGCAGGGTAGATGTGTTATGCAGAGGCCATGCCTACCCAGTTCCATGAAGGGAAAAACTTGCAAAATGTCACATGACGGCAACATGATGCTGCAAGTTTGACACCCATGAACTAGAGCATAAACACTATTTCCCCTCTGTCAAATTCCGCCCTTGAAATGGAAGACAGTTTGAGAATCACCAGGAGTTGATTCGAGTGTAAAATGACAGGGAACTCCATTCTGCTCTGGTATACAGAACAAACATCCTGGACCCACATTTATGGTGTGTTGTTTATTTTTGAAGAAACACTGGGTTAATCACCCAATTCTTGAAGTTTGCTAAAACAAGTAAAGCAAATTAAATTCTACAAGCCTGAAATTTGGGGGGGGGGGCTGCATAGATTTAGTGAGGTCTGAAATAAATCTGAAGCTTCTACTTTTGCAGCACAGCTGAGAGCAAAATGGAGGTTTTCAAAAAGTAAATATATATTTGTAGAACAGTAAATAGAACTTCTGGAAGTAAAAATAAATGGCTGCTCTGTCAAAATATAATGCTGTTTAGTTAATCCCTCCTGAGAATGGCCTGGGGGCCAATCTATTTATTTTATTTATTTGATTTGTCAATTGTTTACAAGATAATAAGTATAGGTACATGAAATGGGTAAATATAAGAAAAATAAAAGAAAAATAAAAGAAACAATAGGACAGGGACGGTAGGCACGTTGGTGCGCTTATGCACACCCCCTACAGACCTCTTAGGAAAGGAGTGAGGTCAATAGTAGACAGTCTAAGGTTAAAGTTTTTGGGGTTTGGGGAAGAAACTGCAGAGTCGGGTAGAGTATTCCAGACATTGACCACTCTGTTGCTGAAGTCGTATTTCCTGCAATCAAGTTTGGTGCGGTTAACCTTGAGTTTGTATCTATTGTGTGCTTTTGTGTTGTTATGGTTGAAGCTGAAATATTCATTGACAGATAGGACATTGCAATGTATGATTTTTATACCATAATTAGATCAGACCGAAGACGGCGTAATTCAAGGTTTTCTAGGTCTAGAATTTCAAGTCTGGTGGCATAAGGAAGTCTACAACAAGTAGAGGAGTGGAGAACTCTTCTTGTGAAGTATTTCTGGACTTTCTCAATTGTGCTAATATCAGATACGTAATGTGGGTTCCAGACTGATGAGCTGTATTCGAGTATTGGTCTAGCAAATGCTTTGTATGCTCTAGTTAGTAGTGTGATATTACCAGAGAAAAAGCTACGTAGGATTAGGTTAGCAACTCTTAATGCCTTTTTGGCTATGTAGTTGCAGTGGGTTATAGCAGTTAGCTCATTAGAGATGAGTATTCCAAGGTCCTTTACAGAGCTTGGATCATCAACAAGATCTTGACTATTCAGCTTGTATTTTATTTTCTGATTTTTTTTTGCCAATATGTAAGATAGAGCATTTATTTGTTGAGATTTGAAGTTGCCATTTGTTTGACCATTCTGATACATAGTCAAGATCTTTTTGAAGAGTAGCAGTATTGTCTGTGGTATTGAAGAGCTTTACATCATCAGCGAAAAGAACGCAGTTGCTCTTAATATGATCGTAGAGGTCATTTATGTAGAGTATGAAGAGAGTTGGTCCTAGAACCTGCCTTGGGGGACACCACCATTGACAGGTACAGAATTTGATAGGACACTCCCAATTTTGACCATTTGTTGTCTGTTTGTAGTTAGAACAGTGCAGGGAAATTTAGGCAGTGCAAAAAAATAAAATTGGGTAAAACAAAGTATTTGCCCCCTTTCAGATTTTATGAATTCTTACAAATCTTTTCCACTGAATGTTATCAGTGCTTTATGTAAGTGCTACTGGTACACGAAAGGAACCAATAACAATGTTAGTCTCTTCAGTTATACTGTAAAACAAGCAGTTCTGCATACAATATGTCGATTAAAAAAATAATCAGTCCTCTAATGCAATCAATTCAGTTTAAGGATAATAAAATCATGTTTGCTCCAGCTCTGCCCTATATTAAAGCTCACTACAGAGATTCTAGAGTCTCAAAAGATAGTTTTGAAGACCTTTTAAAAATAATCGGTATTTCTTGGTCTGGAAAATTTAAAAAATGATTTCTGAAGCTCTGGAGCTACACTGGTCACAGAATATTCAACTTTGCCTGCAGTCTTAAACTGCTTTTTTTCTACATATAATCAGATGGCATATGAAGCTGGCTTAAAAAATTCCTATCTGGATTTCAACCTCTTCCTGCATTTCTGCACCCAGCTTGAACTAGTAAAATATATAATCATTTTACTTTTTTTCCTCCCTACTACTTGAGCTGAAAAAGGATATATAAGCTACCTAGTGTCACTTTGCAGAGGGAGAATGGGCTGCATACAAATTTAATAAAATAACAAATAAAAAGGCAGGCCCATCCTATCACTCTTTCATCAGTAAATTCATTTTTTTTTAAAATGTAAATAAAAAGCTTTGCTATTCACTGGGGAATCTCATTTGAAAAGTGGCTTTGGAAGGGCAAGCGAATTGCCTAGTTGCCAATTGGAGAAACGATGCTTGCTTATAATTAAATTAAGTGCTGCAGGAGAACCAGAAATCACTGCTTGAGCAGACATAGATTTAAAACCATATGCACAGACACGCGCACACATACACACCAACCCACTGCTTTTGACGAACAGCAGAAAAAGACAGGCACAATTGCCTTCCTGGTGTACTGAGGGTGGATCGAAAACAACTGTTGTGCATTCCAGCCTTTGAGACCTTGTCAAAAAAAACAACAACCTATACTTGTGTTGTGGCAAGCTAGTCATGCGCATCAGGCCATGCTCTTGAAGATTTGAGACAATAGTGAATCTTACCAAGAGTGGCTGCCCTGTCAAAATCATTCCAAGAACAGAGCATAGAATGGTCCAGAAAGTCACAAAGAAGTGCAGAACAACACTCAGGAATCTGTAGACTAAAATCAATGTTCATCATGTTACCATCAGAAAAGCACTAGGTAAAAATGGGATTCACAGGAAAACAACAACCTACAAGTCATTGCTTACTAAGAAAAATACTGATGCCTGTTTGCAGCTTGCTAAAAAGCACCTGGGTGATTACCCAGACTTCATCCGTTCTACAGACAGAAGGTTAAATGTTAATATTTTGGGGGGGGTTATATGCAGTGCTTATATCTAGCAGAAAACAAACACTGTGTTCTTCAATAAAAATCTCATACCAGTTGTCAGATGTGCAGATAGTAGTGTTATAGTTTGGAGATGCTATGCTGCTTCAAGAACTGGACAATTTGTTGTAACTAAAATAAAGAAGGCATGAATTCTGGTTTGCATCAAGGAATTGTACACAATATTAAGTCATCTGTGTAGCCACTGAAGCTGAAGTAGGCAATGGAACAAGACCAGATCGAACTATACAAACAAGTCCACCAGAGAATGAATGAAGATGTTAAAGGTTCAGAGTCAAAATCTAAATCTATACTCTATAGACAAGTTTTGGCAGGACCTGAAATGAACAGTTTAGGGCACATGGTCTCAAATGATACTGGAATGAAACAGCTTGCCATAAAGAAGTGAGCCAAAATTCCCACTCAGCAGTGTGAAAGTCAGTTTATCAAGTACAGGAAATTTCAGAATAGTTAACTGAAGTGAAAATTGTGTTAACTGGCCCTATGGGGCAATATCCAGTGATATTGCACTGACATATCACTGGATGACTTCTTTATAAAATCCATAAAGCCAACACAACACTTTGTTTTTATTTGTTTACCTAGACTTCTTGCCTACATCCCTGGGACCCAGTCATAGCTCAAGTTACTAAAGAATTACCAGAACAAAAACAAAAACCCCTAGAAAAACCAAGAGGCAAATGCTTTTAATGGCATGTTAGCATTATAGAAAACCAGTAGCATCTGGTAGTAAGAAGTAAGTGCTTAGAGGTTCCAATGGGTCACTTGCAACAAATTCAATTGAAATATGCATGAGATTTTAATTGCATTTTCTTCTTATTTCCATAATCTTATCACCAATTATTCTGTAAATTTTATCCGTAAAAACTCAGCATTTGAAACACAAACTAACATTCCATCTATAATGCTTCATCCACTTCAACCAATCCCTATCTTTCTTCCTAATTTTTACCCATCTTCTTCCATAAAGTGGTTAACTTTTAAATACAAAGAGGGAACCAGAGAAATGGAGTAAAATTAAGAGAGATCATAGAGACAGATGAGAAAAGAAAAGACTAAAGTTCAGGACATTGTCAAGGCACAGGACTGGGAAGAGAAAATAACTATTTTAATGCTCCTCCAATCCGCTTGGCCTATGATGGCTACTTGATGGTGCTAAGAAAAAGTAAATGATAAAATCAACACACATGCCCAAAAGGAACACAAGATTTTAAAAAACAAGGATAATGATTTGTATTAACTAAACAAACATGTATCTATAGGTGTAATTTTAAAATAATGTATAATTTAAATAGTAATACTATTTAGCTATGGGATGGGAGATAATAATGCTCTGAGTCTGCTGACTCTTGCTGTCCATACTGATTGATTATTTATATTTATATCTCCCAGAAATGGCACTAGGCCTGGGTGTCAAACTCGCTGCCCACGGGCAAGATGCATCACATGCTGGCTCCACCCCATCCCGGTTTAGCGAAGGGGAAAAAAGTCCCGATACATCGCGTGACATTGCCATGAGGATGCAAGTTTGACACCTCTGCTCTAGGCAGTAGATTTAAAAACTATACCAATTTTAAAAAGAATAACCCATGACGTCTGAGGCAATAATATGGTCCAGTCCTAAAATCTCATCTACTAAATAGCTTGCCTAGTTCGACCCAAAGGCCTGGAGGAATAGCCAGGTCTTCAGAGCCTCATGAAATGGTAGCAAGGTCAGGGTCATCTGGATTTCTGGGGATGGCATTCCACAAGACAGGTACTGACACAGAAATCAACACAGAAATTGACATAATTAGTCAATTTCAAGTTCTAGTTATTTTCAATGGACTGGACTGCGTGACCTAGATATAGGATGCCTTCAATCAGATAACTGTCCTCTGTAAAATAGAACACATAGTCATCATAGTGGACTGCATCCAAAAACAGAACACCCTGGATGGAATGGGAACGATCCAGAGCTCAGAGAATAATCATAATATTAATCAGCCCTAAGTTGTTGTTTTTTTGCCAAAATGTCTATTAGATCATCCCTATTCCCAGCTGTTATTCAAAACAACCCTTGCTGTTTTCATAATTGGATGTGCCTCTCATTCGCCATGGCAAATGTTTGACATCAGTAACAATTCGAGGCCACTCCATCAGGTCAACCTGTATTAATTATCTTAAGTCTGCAAAGTCCCACATAATAGCATGAATGGTGGTGCAAGAAAGAATGGCTCTTTATTGAAGTCCATGGTTGCTGGGGAGCCACCAATTAAAAGATATCCTTTCTGAAATATGGAATGCAGAAGCTGGAGGGGGAGGTGTTTATTTATTTAGGTCTGGGATATCTGAGCTCTCAGACTCCCTCGGTAAGAACTTATAAGCATGTAGAATGCTTGGGAGACTTCACCGTGAGAGCACCATTAAAAGCACACAACTAGACTTTCATTGCTGACATTCTGTTTGTAAGTCTATCAGCAACAGCTACTTAACGGGTTGCATTGCGGTGGATATGGCTAAGCAGAGAAATCTCTGGGGCATTCCCTTTCCCATTAGTGGTTCTTGACAGGCTTATCTGGTAGCAGACAGTAGCTGCAATTCTCTGACCGGCTGGGTCTAGCAAGATCAGAAAGTATAGGGAGCCATTCTACCATAGAGATATACCTCCAAACTATTCTTTCTTACAGTGAGTGAAAATAATTTGCAAAACGTCCAATTGATCTAACGCTACATCCTGCCTTGACAGCACTCTGCTGGCTTGAAGGCCGCAGACACCTTCCTCAGGAATAGCACTTAGAAAATACCTAAGACGGTCAAATAGAAATGCATGAGGTTAGTTCTATGTCTACTGTGGGCATCTTGCCATCATTCTGTTGCCAGTCATGTATCTGACCATGTCTATCTGAACAAGCAGTTGTAAGCAGGTAATTGCATTGTCCAGATGTGCACATTTTTCCCATCAGGAAGCATCTTATTTTCCTTTCAAAGAGTCACTAGCTTTGCTGCAGCATCCACCTATACTAGTAGCATTTTTTTGTTTTTGCAGAAGCCTTTCAACCACCTGTCATCCTTCCGTCTTTAATCTATTCATCACTCTCAACTCCGTGAAAGTTCCCTTCAACTTGTTTCTCCCTTTGCTTATTCTGAATCTCCTAACCTATTTTGTAGCCTTTTCAAGTTCCTTCTTTTTGTTCTCCACTCCTTTTCAAATTTTGCAAACACAGCAAAGTTAAGCATTTCTAAAATAAAAGAAGAAGAAAAAATGCTGGTCCAGCATAAAAACCAAGTCATCCGCAAAAGCTTGCAATTTAAATTCCTCCTTTTTAACTTTCATTCCTTTTATATTTTTGTCCTCTCTAATATTTCTATTTAACACTTCCAAGGTCAATACAAATAACAAGGGAGATAATGGGCATCCTTGTCTTGAACCTTTTCTTATATTAATAGGGTCTGTAAATTCTCCCTCTATTGGTTTTTATTTTGGAAGACCCTCTAGAGACAGCTTTAAAACTATTGGAAAAGATAGAGATGTACGGTGAGATGGCTGGCTTGAAAATAAATAAAGACAAAACAAAGATTCTGACAAAGAACATGCTATTAAGACAAAGAGAAGAGTTGGCAGACCTATTGAAAATTCAAGTTATGAACAAAGTTAAATATTTGGGGATATATTTGACATCAAGATGTATTACATTGAAAGAGAATAATTATATTAAACTTAAACAGCAGATAGCAACTGATTTGAAAAAAATGGGAAAACTTACAATTGTCATTGATAGGTAGAATTTCAACAATCAAGATGAACATTTTACCCAGAATTTTATATTTGTTCCAAACAATACCAATTAGGCTAGGTAAAGAATAAAATTGTGTTGAAGTATATATGGCAAGGTAAGAAAGCGAGAATAAAATTAAAACTCTTACAAGATGCTAGAATTAGAGGAGGATTTGGCTTTCCTAATTGGGAGTTGTATTACCAAGCTGCAAACTTAATGTGGGCCAAAGAATGGATAACGTTAAGAAAGATTAAATTGTTGGCATTAGAAGGACATGATTTATTATTGGGTTGGCATGCTTTTCTATGGTATAAGGGAACTAAATCACAGGGCTATTTTAGAAGGCATTACATACGGGAATTGTTATGGTTGAATTGGGAGAAAATTAAGAAACAATGTTATTTGAAAATCCCAGTTTGGTTATCAACTATTGAAGCTTTTTCTTATCCTATAACATATAAGAAGGAACAAACAGTTAGATATAGGGAAATACTGGATGAAAAGGGTGAACTTAAAATGATGCAAAATTTAGAACAACAAGATATAAAGATGAATTGGTTTTCATATGCGCAAATACATGCAAGGTATCTTAAACATTCTAAAATAGAAGGATTTTATGATAAATTGACTGACTTAGATAGGATTTTGACAGGTACTAATGAAAAAGTGATCAAAAAATTATACAGTTATTTGCTGGAAATTAAATTAGAGGAAGAACAAGTTAAAGAAACAATGATTGCTTGGGGGAAGAATTTTGGATATGGGATTGATTTAGAGAAATGGCAAAAATTGTGCTCTCAAAATTATAAAATGACAATGTCAACAGCATATAAAGAAAATTTGTATAAGATGTTTTATAGGTGGCACTTTCCTCCAACAAGAATAGCAAGAATGTTCAAGAACAAATCTGAAAAGTGCTGGAAATGTCATCAGATACCTGGCTCATATTACCATATGTGGTGGACTTGTGAGGAAGCCAGGAAATACTGGACTAGAATTCGCATATGGTTGGAAAAAATGATAAAGAAACATACAGATTTGAAACCAGATATTTTTTTTTTTTTGAAAAATTTTTTTTATTAATTTTCTACAAACAGACAAGACAAACAAAACATCAAAACATACACCTCTCATATTTACATACAGTGTGTCAGTTGGTTCATTATTTTTGTGCATTCATTTTGTAGTCCCAGTTACAATTATGTTACATAACAACTCATATTATCAATCCAAACTTATATATCCTATAATCACTAAAAAAAAAATTTTTTTTGACTATACTTTTAATCATTCATGCTTTATGAGCTAACAATACTTTAACCAAATTATTCAACTAATCATATAATCATACCAGATCAATCCTAAAAAAAAAAACCTTTATAAATATAATATCGATTAACAAAATAATAGCAAAATAACAAGATAAAGATATTTCTTACTATCTAAAATATTCTATTATCGTATTTTATCATCTAGCCATTTATAAAAAAGATCCCAAATTTCATAGAATTGTTTATCCTCTTGCTCTCTGATTTCAAATGTCAATCTACTCATCTCAGCACATTCCAATATTTTCTTAATAATTTCTTCCTGTAATGGTATTTTTTCATTCTTCCAGTTTTTAGCAAATACAATCCTGGCTGCTGTTAATACATTTACAATCAGATATTTCAAATCTTTACTATATATATCAGGTAAAATTCCCAATAAGAAGATCTCTGGTTTCAAGTCTATATGTTTCTTT
Source organism: Hydrophis major (assembly GCA_033807585.1). Taxonomy (NCBI): domain Eukaryota; kingdom Metazoa; phylum Chordata; class Lepidosauria; order Squamata; family Elapidae; genus Hydrophis; species Hydrophis major. Next base: position 119,001,960 of record CM066329.1, read on the forward strand.
GTCATTTTTTCCAACCACATGCGAATTATAGTCCAATATTTTCTAGCGTCCTCACAAGTCCACCACATATGGTAATACGAGCCGGGTATCTGATGACATTTCCAACATTTTTCAGATTTATTCTTGAACATTCTTGCTATTCTTGTCAGAGGAAAGTGCCACCTGTAAAACATCTTATACAAATTTTCTTTATATGCTGTTGACATTGTCATTTTATAATTTTGAGACCACAATTTCTGTCATTTCTCTAAATCAATCCCATATCCAAAATTCTTCCCCCAAACAATCATAATTTCTTTGACTTGTTCTTCCTCTAATTTCATTCCCAGTAAATAACCATATCATTTTTTAATCACTTTCTCATCAGTACCCATCAAGATCTTATCTAAATCAGTCTGCTTATCATAAAATCCCTCTGTTTTAGAATCTTCATCATACCTTGAATGTATTTGTGCATATGAAAACCAATTCATCCTTATACCTTGTTCCTCTAAATTTTGAATCGATTTAAGTTCACCCTTTTCATCCAAAAGTTCCTCATATCTAACTGTTTGTTCCTTCTTGTAGATTATAGGATAGGAAAATGCTTCAATGGTCGATAACCAAACTGGAATTTTCAAATAACATTGTCTTTTTATCTTCTCCCAATTTAACCACAAAGACTCTCGTACATAATGTCTTCTAAAATAACCCTGTGTTTTAGTTCCCTTATACCATAAAAAAGCATGCCAACCCAATAGCAAATCATGCCCTTCTAATGTCAACAACCTATGTTTCCTTAATGTTATCCATTCTTTGACCCACATCAAACTTGCAGCTTGATAATACAATTCCCAATTAGGCAAGCCAAAACCTCCTCTAATTCTAGCATCTTGCAAAAGCTTTAACTTTATTCTCGCTTTTTTACCTTGCCATATAAACTTCAGCATAATTTTATTTAAATCTTCAAAATAGTCTTTTCCAAGCCTAATTGGTATTGTTTGAAACAAAAATAAAATTCTAGGTAAAATATTCATCTTAATTGTTGAAATTCTCCTTATTAATGACAATTGCAAGTTTTCCCACTTCTTCGAATCTGTAGTTATCTGTTGTTTAAGTTTAATATAATTATTCTCCTTTAATGTGCTACATCTTGTTGTCAAATATATCCCCAGATACTTAACCTTATTTGTAACTTGAATTTTCAAAAGATCTGCCAGTTCTTCTCTCTGTCTCAATAGCATATTCTTTGTCAAAATCTTTGTTTTATCTTTATTTATTTTCAAACCAGCCACCTCTCCATAAGTCTCTATCTTTTCCAATAACTTTGGAGCTGTTTCTAGCGGGTCTTCCAAAATAAAAGCTAAATCATCAGCAAAAGCTTGTAGCTTGAATTCTTCCTTCTTAATTTTCATTCCTTTTATGCTTTTATCATCCCTAATATTTCTATTCAACACTTCCAAGGTCAACACAAATAGCAAAGGAGATAGGGGGCATCCTTGTCTTGTACCTTTCCTTATATTAATAAAATCTGTAAGTTCCCCCTCCATCATTACCCTTGCTGTCTGTTTATTATATATGGCTTCTATTGCTTGAGTAAATTTTTTAGTAAAACCCATCTGCTCCAATAATAATAACATAAATCTCCAGTTCACGTTATCAAATGCTTTTTGAGCATCTAGGAATATCAAAGCCATTTGCTTTTCAGGATGAGCCTCATAGTATTCCAAAGTGTCCAAGATTACTCTCATATTGTCTCTAATTTGTCTCTTTGGCAGAAATCCATTTTGATCTGGGTGAATAAAATTATTTAGATATTTTTTAAGTCTTTCTGCTAAAATTGAAGCAAAGATTTTATAGTCTGCGTTCAATAAAGAAATAGGTCTATAATTCTTAATTTGCAGTGGGTCAGTCTCTTCCTTCGGTATAAGTGTAATGTAAGCCTCTGACCATGTTTTAGGTATCCTCTTTTTTAACATAACTTCATTCATAACTTCTAACAATTGGATGCTCAATGATTCTTGAAATGTTTTATAGAATTCTGCTGGAAGCCCATCTGGACCCGGTGCTTTCCCATTATTTTGTCTCTTAAATGCTTCATTTAATTCCATCATTGTTATATTGCTTTCTAGCATTTCTTCAGTCTCTTTAAGTATCTTTGGTAAATTAGCTTCCTGTAAATACTGTTTGAAACCAGAGATTTTTTTATTGGGAATCTTACCTGATACATATAATACAAACTTAAAGTATTTGATTGTAAATGTATTAACAGCGGCTAGGATTGTATTTGCTAAAAATTGGAAGAGTGAGAAAATATCATCAGAGGAAGAAATTATTAAGAAAATATTGGATTGTGCTGAAATGAGTAAATTGACATTTGAAATTAGAGAACAAGAAGATAAACAATTTTATGAAGTTTGGGACCTTTTTTATCAATGTTAGATAATACAATATAATAATAGAATATTTAGAAACTTAGGAAATAATGAATATATATATATATATATATATACATACATATATATATATATATATATATATATATATATATATATATATAAATATATATATTTATGTTTTGATAATATGCTTATAAAATTTTATTAAGATAGATTTGGTATGATTTTATGATTTGTTATAAAATAAATTAACTAAATTATAGTTATCTCGCTTAAGTATGAATTAATAAAATTATAGTCAAATGATTGTTTAATAATGATATTAGGATACATAATTGTTGATTGATAATATGAGTTATTATGTAACATAATTATTATGATGACTATGAAATAGATGCACAAAAAAGAGTGGCAAACCAACCGATGCACTGTCTGTAAATTTATGAAGGAGGGTGATGTTTTTATGTTATGTCTTATGTTTTATGTGTTTTTGTTTGTTGTTAAAATCAATAAAAATTTTACTAAAAAAAAAAAATGCTTGTCCAGCCACTGCATACCTAGCAGTTTTGAAATACCAAGACCACTACGACTGTAACCCTATACCAATTTAACTTGGAATGATTCTGATATAACTCAATTAATACTTGCATCCTTGTATAATCAAACTTCTTCCACATGAATTGGGCAATAATTCCTACCTCTCGGTCAGACTGGCTGGGACGATGGGAGTGTAATCTGCCCCAGCTGAAGGGGGCATGTAAAAGGATATTGTAAAATCTCCAGCCAGAGGTGGTATTGCCGGTTCTCCAAACTACTCAAAATTTCCACTACCGGTTCTCCAGAACTGGTCAGTACCTGCTGAATACCATCACTGCTGTTGGCCCATTCTATGAACTAGAGGTGGTATTCAGCAGGTTCTGACCAGTTCTGGAGAACCAGTAATGGAAATTTTGAGTAGTTCAGAGAAACAGCAAATACCACCTCCGACTGGAGATTTTACAGTATCCTTCCCCTGCCACGCCTACCAAGCCATGCCCACAGAACCAGTAGTAAAAAAAAATTGAATCCCACTACTACTGTGAACATCAAAAACACACAAAAGCATTGCTGATTTAACTCAAAATCTATGTTTAAAAGACTCTAAGATAACAAATGAAAAAGACTAGGAGTGTATTAACATAAATAAGATAATAATCATAATCTGGCAATTTACCAAATATTGTCTTACAATAAATTTATGGGGGCTGGCCACTTTACATTATACTTTTGGGGGAGGAGAGACATACACATATATCAGATGTTATCTATGATCACTGTGTATTCATCATGCACCTGGTCTCTGTCATCTTTAGTATCTTGAACACATTCCTATAACCCAAAAATCCTTGGCAGTCCTCCTTAGCAAATATAGACTGTTAGTTTTCTTCAAAGCCTCTGCAAAATATCTATTGTTATAATACAATATCTTCTATATAATTTAAATCATTTGAGTTTTTTTAAAGGGATTATCAAGCAAACACCATCACTTCTTTGGTTAAGCATCAACATAAACTATATTATACATACAAGAACTCTAAGCTTTCTAAGTCAATATAGCCTTCAAAGATTCTTTGAATAGAAATTTCCCTGAGCTACATGATTGCTGTAGTAAAGTCATAATGTCAGCTGTGGGGTAGATATTATAAAATAGCATGTATTTTATGTTCATACATATCCTTTCCACTATGTGGGTGCCTATTCAAGTTCACACTAACTGTGTGAACCACATAGCAAGTGGTATGGCATGTTAGCACTGGAAGGTATGAGGGGAGAATAGAAATAGAAGTTTGTCCAACCCACTCATCCATTTCTAAAGCTTGAGAAGGGGTGGGAGGTGCTGGTTTTGGAGATAATTATGTGATGAAGTCATCAGAAAAAAAAATACGCTGAACTGCTGAGTCATTGACTACTCCTGGGAAATAATGGGACTCTTACAAAGGCTGAGTAAATCATTAATGTCTTGGACAAAAGGTTTGGGCTGCACCTACATTCTAAATTTTACTTTTTCTTCCTGTCCACTGATTATTCATATGTCTTCCATAGCATAGTGATGAGATGAGGTCAGGGCTTTCTTCTATTTCTCTTTGGAATGAATTCATAGCTGAACAGAGGACACTAGCTGGAGTCAGACCCCCTTTCTTTTTTTTTCTTTTTTTTTTTTTTTGCATCTTTTTTTCCCATTCCTGCAGCCAGCAAAGGAAGAAACTATTTTCCACTTGTTTTTGGTTTTTTTATGTTTATTAATGAGCATCTGTAGTGTAAAATGTGCCGGCAGTTTTATGTTCCAAGAAACTAAGCACTTTGCCTCCTGTAAATTGTACTTGGTTTTTCAGGTGTTTGGAGTCTTCTGCAAAAGAGTAATAATGGTGCAAAACCAGGTTCCAGATCTTTGCAAGAAATTTGCAGTAGGCGAAACATGAGGTGCCTGCTTTCCAAGGTTTTCTCAGTAGCTCATTTCCGAAACTCTCCTTCTTCTTCCTGTCTGTTCTAAAAGGACATAATAATGAAATGATTGTGACATAATAATAGAGTGATTTTGACAAGAAACTGTATTTGCCTGTGGCTTTGCTTTTCTAGCTCTGGCCAGCAGGTAGGTCTTTATATGTATAGAACACCTCCCCCCGCCCAAACAAACCCCTCAGTGTCCTTTCTGCCAGCTTTCACCAACTATTAACCTTTAGATATATTGAATTATGACTCCCTCTCCTCCCAGCAATCACAGGCAGTGACAGCTGGGATTAGCTGATGGAAGTTTGGTCAACACAGGTGGAACACACTGTTTTGTGGAAAACAGTTTAATGCAATATGTATGTTGTGCATTATCTATGCTGGGAGACAATCGTGTTTACATGTTCAGAAGACCAAAACTGAAGAGAACTCCAGATGGCCCTTTCCCATCCCTCTCTTTCTCCATGAAAGGAATTCATCTTTTTAATTTAATCTAGTGGCTGGCATAGGGAATGCTACACAAAAGTCCAATTGCTAGAAGAAAAATTGAAAACAGCCCAATTGGGGAAAGTAAAAAAGAAGAGCATAACTCCTCAGTGCAACGTTTACTTAAATCTAAGACATTTTAAAGCTTTTCCCAATATAATGCCCCAACTATTTGTTTGACAGAGAAGTTTTTTTCGACATAACCAGATATATGTCCTCCTTTGCATTTTCTCCAATAATGAAAATTCTCCTTTGAAAATTCAAGTTCAGAGAAGCTCTGCTACATTTCTAGAGCCAATAGTGATTTGGCTTTCAATATCTTAGCAATTGTATATGCACTACTGATCTTCCTTAACGCTGCCAGATATCCACCAATTCACTGGGAGATGATTTTAAACACAGATTGGTGTGGTGCTGCCACTTTTACAGCCACTGGGAAAGACTTCTGAATGCTGGTTTGTCCCCTTGCCACCATATCATAACTACTCAAAAGGGCTTCTGAATGCAATATTGCTGCTTTATGATTAGGGATCTGCCCTGTCAGATCCTCAGCCTTTCTGACTGGAAATACACACACAAACACCATAAAACCAATATAGACAAATGCATGGTATTCGCATTTTTTTCTTTTTACAAGGGCAGGTATGAAGGTATTTTTGTCAATTCTCAATTTAGTTATCTGGGATGAGACCAGAAGAGCAGTCAGCTATTGGGGAACTTAAAAACAAGTGAGATAAAGCTGGCTGAGTAATGGTCTCCCCAAAATTTAATTATGCTCATGGTTATAACACTATGAATATTAGCTTAGTGGTAGAAAAATAAATAGCACAAATATATTCCAAATACATTTAAATAGGTGTTGTATAAACTTGAGAAACAGATGGATTACTGATCTGGAAAGCCTCAAAGTTTCCAAAAGGGAGTAACTATGTTAGTTTCTTTCAAAAAAAAAAACCCAACCAACTAAAAGTCTTACTGGCATCAAAACTTGCACAATAGTACATTTGTTAGTTGTTAAAGTGTCATAAGGCTCTTTATTGTTAATTCTTAAGTATACATTTGGGCTCTAAGCCATAATTTTTTTTCTTATTAATCTGTTTGATGGATCTTGAGCATTTAGGAAAAGATAACTGAGAAGAAATCCTGTAACCTCAAATTTTATCCATTGTTGCTCAGAACATTGCAGTTAAGTCCATTGTTCCTGGTTAGCCCACAAAGGGTATGATGAGCTATAAGTGGGGAAGGAGGAAAGAGGAATATTTGTTTGACATATTGCCCCCTCCAATGGCAGTTTTGGCCAAACTTGAAATGAGTCACATGTGGGAAACCAAGCCTAGCTTTAAGCCCTGGAGACAATTCTGAAAAAGCCAACTCTGCCTCTGGAGTCACCTCATCCCTAGCCACAGACAGAGGAATCACTTGGGACAGTCATTACTGTCAAAGCATATACATTTGTGGTTATGTATGAGCTGTGCTAAGGAAGAAAAGGAGATAAAAAGACAATTTATAGTGCAGATTCTTCCAAGTTAAGATAATATATATTTGGCTTCTTCAAGCTGGAAAAGAAGGAAGAGAGGGAGGGGTTGGAAGGAAGGGGTTGAAAGAAAGAAGGGATAGGAAGGGATAGGAAGGAAGGAAGGAAGGAAGGAAGGAAGGAAGGAAGGAAGGAAGGAAGGAAGGAAGGAAGGAAGGAAGGAAGGAAGGAAGGATGGATTTCTTCTTCTCTGTTAAATGTTTTTTCCATGAATGTGCATGCCAATTATAGGATATTACATTAGGAGTTTATACTGTAATCCTAGGCATGTTTGCTTTACTGAAGAACTGATTCACCTCTTAAAAACTGAGCTTAGACTATCTCAAGAAAAGAGTGCAACACTGCAACCCATTTTCCCTTCCATCCTCTCATGGAGCCTCAAAAGTTTTAAAAGATTTTATTCATATGAACAGAAAATAAGGTCAGATTTTAAAAGTTTATTGTTTTTAGAGAATAGAGGCTTGGTTTCATGACACTTTCCCAGGGTTTGGTTGCTTTGATTTCTAGTCACGCCATGTGTCACGGTGAGCTGCCTCCAGGTTTGCATTACTACACTCTTCTGTGTGTGGTTTCAATTGGACAGCTTTCCAATATTTTTGTTTAGTATTCAGAAGTCTTTAATCAAAACTCTCTTTTTTTGTTTGTGCAAGAAGGGGTTGTTGTTGTTTTTCTCCAAACTTGTTTTGCTGGTTTGCTTTAGGAAGTTCCTCACAAAAATGAAACTGTAGAACTTTCTACAAGCATTGTTGCTGGCTTGTAAGCATGGCAAGGAGACTTATGGATTTGACAGTTAGGCTTTTGATTCCTGGAGATTCAAGCATGTGAGAATGGGATGGTTGCTGATACTGGTTTATCCTCAGCATTATGTTTAGATAAAAGTTTTGTTGGTGCAGGAAAGTCACAAAGTTAGAACCTATTTCAACAATGTTTTGTCCATGATTAGGAGAAAAAGATTGGCAATGTCCCAATGTCTTTCTTTGTTGTTGCAAAAACTATTGTCATCTACCTCAAAACATCCAGGTAGACAGTGTACCTGAATAAATAATTTTGTGCCATAAAATGATACTGTTTTATCAATAGCTGGATGACTAGCTGGATTGGATCTATCTGTGAGCAGGAATTTTTTTAAGTGTCTCCAATTATGCAGAGTGCATGCTTTTCTTCTGTGGGATTGGTGTATTAATCTCCATTCAGTTCAATGAGAATAGATTCAGTTAGGCAGAGAGTTAATTTTCAACACAGTTCGAAGAGCTTATCAACCACCAGAGTCCAGTTTTAAAATGGTGGCTATTCCAATGTTACAAATAAATACACTGCTCAAAAAAATAAAGGGAACACTTAAACAACACAATGTAACTCCAAGTCAATCACACTTCTGTGAAATCAAACTGTCCTCTTAGGTAGCAACACTGATGGACAATCAATTTCACATGCTGCTGTTGTGCAAATGGAATAGACAACAGGTGGAAAGCATAGGCAGTTAGCAAGACATCCCCAACAAAAGAGTGGTTCTGCAGGTGGTGACCACAGACCACTTCTCCGTTCCCATGCTTTCTGGCTGATAGTTTGATCACTTTTGAATGCTGGCGGTGCTTCCACTCTAGTGGTAGCATGAGACGGAGTCTACAACCCACACAAGTGGCTCAGATAGTGCAGCTCATCCAGGATGGCACATCAGTGTCCAGAGCATGGAGCCGCTACCAGGAGGCAGGCTAGTACATCAGGAGACATGGAGGAGGCCATAGGAGGGCAACAACCCAGTATCAGGACTGCTGCCTCCATCTTTGTGCAAGGTGGGACAGGAGGAGCACTGCCAGAATCCTGCAAAATGACCTCGAGTGGGGCACAAATGTGCATGTGGCTGCTCAAACGGTCAGAAACAGACTCCATGAGGGCCTGACATCCACAGGTGGGGGTTGTGCTTACAGCCCAACACTGTGCAGGACATTTGGCGTTTGCCAGAGAACACCAAGATTGGCAAATTCGCCACTGGTGCCCTGTGCTTTTTACAGATGAAAGCAGGTTCACACTGAGCACATGTGACAGACGTGATGGGGTTTGGAGATGCCGTGGAGAACGTTCTGCTGCCTGCAACATCCTCCAGCATGACCGGTTTGGCAGTGGGTCAGTAATGGTGTGGGGTGGCACTTCTTTAGGTGACTGTACAGCCCTCCATATGTTCGCCAGAGGTAGCCTGACTGCCATTAGATACCGAGATGAGATCCTTAGACCCCTTGTGAGACCATATGCTGGTGCAGTTGGCCCTGGGTTCCTCCTAATGCAAGACAATGCTAGACCTCATGTGGCTGGAGTGTGTCAGCATTTCTTGCAAGATGAAGGCATTGATGCTATGGACTGGCCTGCCCATTCCCCAGACCTGAATCCAATTGAGCACATCATGTCTCGCTCCATCCACCAATGCCACATTGGACCACAGACTGTCCAGGAGTTGGGGGATGTGGGAGGAGATCCTTCAGGAGACCATCCACCACCTCATCAGGAGCATGCCCAGGTATTGTAGAGGGGTCATACAGGCTCATGGAGGCCACACACATTACTGAGCCTCATTTTGACTGTTTTAAGGACATTACATCAAAAGTTGGATCAGCCTGTAGTGTTTTTTTCCAGTTTAATTTTGAGTGTATCTCCAAATCCAGACCTCCATGGGTTGCTAAATTTGATTTCCATTGATAATTTTTGTGTGATTTTGTTGTCGGCACATTCAACTATGTTATGAACAAAGTATTTAATAAGAATATTTCATTCATTCAGATCTAGGATGTCTTATTTTTGTGTTCCCTTTATTTTTTTTAAGCAGCATACATTACAGAAGCCTAGTTCTCACAGAGGTTATATAAAGTGTCTGAGTGATACTGAACTTTTTCTATCCATATAGAAATGTTGTTTTATTCAAGAAGATATGCACCCATCAAAAATTGCATTTGTTTGGGGGTTTTAGTTTCTGAGAATAGTTCTGAGTCATTCTTCTGCTCCCTCCCTCAATCATTTGAATCATATTGCTTCTCTTGGCCCAGAAAAACATAATATATTGCTTATTGCTGTTATAATGTTCCCAAGGTTACAAAGATGCCCCTCGACATGGGTGAAATTTTATGGATTTTGTTACACCATTTCTAACATCATCTTGAGTTCAGTTCTCTTTGATCCCAATGAGATCAGCAGAGCAACATATTAAAGGAACTGAATAAGGTTGGCATTGTCAACATCCAGATGAAATTAGAATATGTTTACTTTACTATTTTCATCCATTTTTGTAGTAACTAAAGTCAGCAGTTATTTCTCCTTTCCCCTATATGGTTGTATAATTATTTTCCAGGATTTATTTTGTTAATTGTTCCATATTGACCTCTCTGTACTTCTTGGATGGCCATTATATTTAAACTTGCTTTTCTATAGATTATGTTGCCATAACCTAGAGCCTTATGGCTCAAAGACTGGTTGCAAATTCACAATTTTGTATAAGAACAACCCATTCTTTTTATTTCTTTCCTTTGGCTCTTGAAACTTTTAAGGTCAAGAGTTAATTGCTTGAATATAAGGCTTTATATGGAAGATGTAGATCTGCAAGCTGCCTCAACTAAACTACTTCACCTTGTGTACTTGAAGCATCTCAGTGAGCCATGTTACTCTATCAGCCTGACCATTTCACTGAGAGCTTGTTCTGCACGTGCAGAACAAATAGTTGTGGCTATTTCTCCCAGATGAAGAGAAGCAAGGTTCTTTTATTTCCTTTTTTCAAAGGTATATTTTTTGCTCTGTTTTGCTGCTTTTTTTCCATAGGTATGCTTCAATGTACACCTCAAAGGAGCCAAGGGCTCCTTCTAAGGTTGGAACACACTTGGATCCTCTATAGTTATTTTGAAGGCACTCTGTGTAAGTTAGGATTCATTTCATATTTTGTAAGACAGTTTTGCTTCATTTTTTTTAAATGAACACCCCCAACAATTCCCATTCAGGTTTAGTGAATGCCAACCCTCATGTGTTCAGTCTATGGACTATTCTACGTCAAAAAATTTGACTGTGACAGATCTGTTGTCAGAAGTTGAATTGCTTGCCTCACACCAAACCACAAACTACCTAGTCACATTTTAATCTAGGTTGTAGGTTGTTAGTGGTTTGGTGTGTCATGTGAACCCACAAAATTGAGTTAATTTGATAAATTATGTTTGTTAGCTATGGATACATTTATAACACAGATACAATTTGTCTGACCTGTCAAATTGTAACTTTCTTCATTATTATGAATCCCTAAGCTTCTTCTCCTTTTTCCAGCTCTGATTCCCCCAGCATTCTGCATGGGGCTGCTTTCTCCAAGCTCTCATTCAGCAAGGCAATAATATCTATGTCCTACAGACTCTTTAAATTACAATAATTGACCACAGTACAAAATGACAGATTTCAAAATTTGGACAACCGTTTACCCAGAAGTTCCAATTGTTGCAATCCCATATCCTCATAATAGTCTCCAAAACTATTATTTACAGTTTTGTAATCATTGTGCATTTAAGTACCTAATTCCTAATTCAATACAGCTGGCCTCAATCATTCTAAAAGAGTTTCTGAGCCTTTCCTAATGCAGGGCCCTAACCAGGAATAGTTAAGCTAAATTTTAACAATGAAATAGCAGTTTTTAATCCTGATTTCTCCCTTTGCTTGCACTATGATGGAATACTGTACTCCTTCTGAACTCAGTGAAATCTACAGCATGGATGGGAACTTTTTTGTTTTAATCCAAGAGCCATATTGGATGAACTGGAGGTTGTCCTTAATTTTCCAAATGCCGTGAGTGTTCAAGAGCCTCTTCTATCTCTCTTTTTTGTTTGTTAAAAAAATTGTTGTGCCTCTAGAATCCTGGGCTCTTTTAAAATCTCCAACTTTTGGTTCAAATGTAAATGTTCAATTACAAGTGCTCCTATAGAATGTTAATTATTATTATTTAATTGTTTTGAATAATAAGGCAGGACTTTCAACTCATTGGTTGTCCAGGTTGGACAAGCAACTATCAGCACCTTACATTGCACTCAGAAGCAAACCACTAATCAATTGCAAGCATGACTGATCATCTTTAGTGGCTCCTATTGCAATCCAGGAGGAACGCCCCACTCCCCAAGTTGTTACTCTGCCCTCTGTGGGAGAACACTATCCCAAATATAGGGTGGGAATCAGCAGCCACTCCATTTTGCTGAGGTTGATTTTAAACCTGTTTGTCCTCATAGAAGCCCTGACAACCTCCAGTAGACATATAGAACTGGGTATCACCATTATGTGCATGTGCCCATCTTAAAACTATAAATTCCAGTGGCTTCTTGAAAAAGTTAAAAATACTGTAATCAGTAATACCAAAGGCTGCTGAGATGTCCAATAGGCCAAGTGGCGGGATGTCACACTCACTCCATTCAGGATCCACTAGAAGCAACTGCCTCTGCCACTCAATAACAATGGCATGTTCATACCATGAAAATAAGCCATTTATTCATGACTCCCTTCTGGATACAAACCAATAGTTAATATCCATTTATTTTTTTAAAAAAACCTTTCATTTTCTTCTAATTAGAGTTCATGGAGTTTTAATTTACACAGAGAATGAGAGAAAGAAAGAGAGAGAAAAGGAATCTTATTCCTTGTCTATTTTGTGTGGCTATAAATCTCTAGCCCTATCTATTCATCAGTGCACAATCAAATTGTAAATCAATCCTGAGAAATTCAGTCAACAGTCTTTGTGTGTGAAGTTGGCTTAGAGCATACTTGCAGCTGGTTTCATGAAGGGGGGAAAATGTTTTCATATAGAAGGGGAAAAAATGTCATTGTGTGGACATTTGCTCTCTCTTGTTTGGTGTAGTATAAATAGACCTGTAGCTAATTGTGTATTTCATTGAATTGTTTTCTTTTCTATAAATGTAAAAAGTAAAGCCCATGCCTAAAGCACTCTGGGATTATACTATTATGCTTTACATACCTCTTGGCTTTTTTTACAAAAGTGCCAGAGCAAATACATGCATGAAGCCCCATCTGTAGGACACTGTAGTCACATACCTGTGGTTTTATGCAGTTCTGCACCTTGATAGTCACTGTCGTGCAGGTGCTAACAATGGCTTTATTGTCTTCCCTTCTCAATTTACAGAGATCAAAAGGTGAAATAGCATAAAGTAAGAAAACACCATCAGTCTATCAGAGAAACAATCACAAACAAGTACAACGATATGGGTATTTAAAATAAATATTACCAGAAGTAATACAACAAATATTAGGCTATGTATAAAATAAGACTGCTTGTTGCCTGGAGATTGTTGTAAAAGCCCTGTGAACAATAGGAAAAACACAAGCTGTAGGGCTATTGCTTGGTTTAAGTGTAGCATGACTCTCACTTAGTAAGAAGAATGACTAAGGTTGCAAAGGAGAATGAGGTTAGATTGTGCATAAGTATATCTAAAGGCATCTAACTTCCTCTGCTTGTGAGAATCTTTGGAGCCAATCAGAAGCAACATTCAGTCATGATAATGAACAGTCTGAACAGTAAATAGGTCCTGATATCGCAGACCTTCAAATTGAATCTCTGACAACGGCAGAGGGAGAGTAAATTGAGAAGCACATGGACACTGTGGGTTGGAGACAAGTCAGAGTGAATGACTCTATCTTCCAGCTCCCTATAAAAGTCCAGTTTCAGCTACATTGAAACTAGACTTTAAAAGGAAGCTGGAAGGTAGAGTCACTCACTCCGACTTGCCTCCAATCCTGAACCAACTTTGCAAGGAACACTGAAAAGCCCTAGCTGGGATTCGAAAATACATAAAGGGTAAATAAAGCGTAAGCCTCAAGCGCTCTGTTTTATCAGATGCTTTCTTAACAGTATGCCCCCTTGGAGAAATAATAAGTGTTAAGTTCATTGCAGGAAGGAAACTCGGGAGCCCGTGACTTAGTTCAGCTCTTTTATTAAGTCCCGAGATTGGCTCGGGGCAGCTAGGCTAGACCGCAGCTTATATCGACCTAGCCGGCCAAGCCGCGGCCAATGACACCACTTTGAATTCCCCGCGATCGGTTCCCTCCAATCGCGGGGGATTCATCATGGCCAATCAGCCGCGGCCTGCTCAGCCAATCGGGTTGCCGCGCGTCTTAGCCAATCGGAAGGTGTATTTACAAGAATTCAAATTAACCATACAGAACACCCCTCCCTCTTGGTATGGTCCAACGTAACATAGTCCTGTAAGTAGGCAGGGCTTTGTACTTGTCTACTGGACCTGCGCAGGTTAGTTGGTGTCTGGTCTGCGAGCGGTTCGGACGGGTTCTGTGTTGCTCCTTGCCTTCCTGATGGAACCGCCTAGAAGGTTGGGCCCGGCCTTTCGCTGCAGCTCCCTCCTGGTCTACCCGGGTTGTTTGAGCTGCTGGTCCTGTTGTTCCCGCCTGGTTTTTCCGGGCTGGTTGAGCTTGCTGGGCTGCTCCTACTGGGCGAGGCTTCGAGTTGGTCCTCCGTCGGTGGTTCTGCTGGTGAGTATGGTTGGTTTTCTTTTTGTGGGGGGGTGGTTGTTTTGGTTTTCTGGGTTCCTCCTCCCCTCTTGGTTGGTATCTGAGTTTTCCCTTCCCCCTGAGGTTTCTTCTTCTGTGTGTGTTTGCGTGTCAGTTGTATTTCCCGTGTAGGTTCTCAATCTTAATTGATCGATGTGTCTCTTCCACACTTGTCCGTTGGCTGTCTGTAGCCGGTACGAGTGGGGACCTGTCACTTAGGTTATGGTTGCTGGTACCCGGAGTGGGTCCCCATAAGGTTCTTTGAGTATACCGCGTTGCCTGGTGTAAATGTTCGGTGTTTGCTTGAGGAGTTTGGGTTTTTTTCTGGGTTGTACATGGGGTGTAGTCTGTCGAGTGGGGACTTTAATTTCCTCCCCATTAATAGCTCTGCCAGGCTTTTGTTGGTTGTCGTGTTTGGGATTATGTATTGTATAAAAAGCATTTTATTTATTTTTTCTTGGATTTCCCCGTTTTCTATTTTTTGAATTGTTTTTTTCGTAAATTGAACCATTCGTTCCGCCCTCCCATTCACTGCCGGATGTACTAGTGCTGTCAGGGCAAGCCGTATTCCCCGCTCTGCTAGGAATTTTTCGAACTCCAGCGAGGTGAATTGGGGCCCGTTATCCGATATGATGACATCTGGGAGGCCGTGGGTTGTGAACAGGTTGCTGAGTTCTTTGGTGACGGCCTCCGTGGTGGTGGTTTTCATGTTGCTTACCTCCAACCAGTTGGAGTAAGCATCTACCGTGATGAGGAATGTGTGTCCCTTCATGGGCCCGGCAAAATCTATGTGAATCCTGGATCATGGTCCCCTGGGGGTTTCCCATTCCAGGATTGGTGCGGCAGGAGAGCTTGGCCTTGTTTCTTGGCACCGTTTGCATGCTGCCACCCAACCCTTGATCTGTTTGTCCATCCCTGGCCACCAGGCGTAACTCCTGGCCAGGGCTTTTGTTCTAACGATGCCCGGGTGCCCCTCGTGTAACAAGTCCAATACCTTCCCTTGTAATTTTTCCGGAATAACAACCCTATCCCCCCATAGTAAACAACCTTTTTGTAATGACAGTTCTGTTTGCTGGTTCCGGAATGTCCTGAATGTTTCATCATCGTCGTTTTCTGGCCACCCCTTCTCTACCCAATGTAACATCCACGCCAGACACTTGTCTTTATTAGTTTCGCGGGCAATGTCTCACGCGGTTACGGGTAGATCGGGTAGAGTATCTATGCTCAGGGTAGATGTTGTGGGTGCTGGGTCAGTCTCCAGGTCAGGTAGTGGCGTGCGGCTCAAGGCATCTGCATGGGTGATCATCTTACCGGTCGGTGCGTGAGCCGGTAGCTGTAAGCGGCAAGGAACTTGGACCACCTTGTCATTCTTGGCGATAGAATGTTCGGGGTGGCCCTGTTTCCTGCCAGGATTCCCAGCAGTGGCTTGTGATCGGTGATGATGGTGAAAGTCCTGCCATAGAGGTACTTGTGGAACCTCTTCACTGTGGCGACGATTGCCAGGGCCTCTGTCCAGTTGTCTGTAGTTCCGTTCTGGTTTGGAGAGGGTCCTGGAAAAGAAGGCGATGGGTGCTTCTTTTCTGTCGGGGAGAGTGTGGCTGAGAACGGCACTGACGCTGAAAGGTGATGCGTCACATGTAACTGCTAGTGGTAGGGTCTCGTTGTATTGGATGAGGACGGCATTCGAGGTGAGCAGGTGCTTGGTTTTGGTGAAGGCGGCTTCCTCACATTTCCCCCAGTTCCACTTGGCCGCCTTGTCCAAAAGCCAATGCAAGGGCTCCGCCGTGGTCGCCTTCTGGGGCAGGAAAACATTATAGAAGTTAAGCAGTCCTAGAAATGCCTGCAGTTCCATTTTGTTCTTCAGTCTGGGGGCTTCTTTGATTGCTCCGATTTTTTTCTTGGTTGGGTGAATTCCATGCCGGTCTAAAAGGTACCCCAGGAATTCGACCCTCTTGGTTTGAAGTTGGCATTTTTCTTTTTTAAGTTTTAGCCCCGTGTTTTTGAACTTCGTTAGTACCTCCCTCAGGCGATCCTCCAGTTCTTTTTGGTTGGCTGCTGACACCAGTACGTCGTCGAAGTAGGGCACCACCCCCTTGATTCCTTGCAGGAGTCTCTCCATGAGGCTTTGGAAGATTCCTGGGGCCACACTGACTCCGAACTGGAGTCTCTTATAGAGAAAAGCCCCCCGGTGGGTTACTATGGTATGCGCCTCGGCGGTTTCCACGTCGACCGGCAATTGTTGGTAGGCTTGTGCCATGTTGAGCTTCGTGAAAACCTTGCCTCCCCCCAGTGAGTGTAGGAGGTGCTGCACTACTGGGACGGGGTAGGCGCTTTGTTGTAAGGTGCAGTTTAGGGTGGCCTTATAGTCCCCACAGATTCTCACCGACCCATCGGGCTTGACTGAGGTGACTATGGGGGTTTCCCACTGGGCGTGATCGGTTGGCTCCAGGACTCCCTGTCTGATGAGCTTGTCTATTTGCTATCAATCTTGGGCCGGAGTGCGAAAGGTACCCACCGTGGTTTTAGGCGTATGGGGGGAATGCTGGGGTCTAGGCTGAATGAAATAGGGGGCCCTCGGTACTTGCCTAGGGTGCCGTCGAACACTTCCTGGAAGTCCCTTGCGAGTTGTTCTTCCCAGTCTGCCTCTGCGATGTGGTCGATGCCCGCTACTTCGATCCCGAGTGGCGCGAACCATTGTAGTCCCAAAAGGCTGGGGCGGTCTCTATCCATGACCGTTAGTGGAAGCCTTGCTGTGCGCCCCTTGAAGGTCACTTTAAAGTGTCCTGTTCTGACTACCGGGATGCGGTTTCCTTATAGTCTTTGAGGATTAATTTCTGGCTTTCCAGCCCCCTTTTATGGATGTCGGGCACCAGGTGCTTGATTTCCCGCCATGCAACCATGGAGAGGTAGGACCCGGAGTCCACCTCCATTTTGCATGGCTTGCCCTTGATGCCCACTTCCACGTATACCTTTCGGGCGTCTGCGCTTGAGGAATGGCCAGTGATGACCGCCTGGTGGGTTTCCTCTCTCTGCCGGTTCTCGCCGTCCCGTCGACCCCGTCCATCCCGGTTCCAACGATTCTCGGTTGGGCAGTCCCTTGGTCTGGGGGGGGTTGCCATCTCATCTCCGGTTGCTGTTGTCTCGCTGTCAGAGGCTGTAGGTTTTCTTGAGCCGGCAGACTTGGGCGATGTGACCTCTTTTGTCGCAGTGCCAGCAGATTGCATCGAGAAACCAGCATTCTGATCATGGGTGGTCGCCTCCGCACCCGGCACAGTTGGGTCTCGACTTACGACCCTGTCGGTCGTGCCAGTCTCGCTCTGTCTGGAGTCGGTGGATGTCCTCATCATCTGTGGTGTCAGTGGCGGAGTCAAGGTCGCCATGGTGGGTGGTGGTGAGTCGGTGGCTTGCTTCCGGTGTCATCTCAGTTGTCGTGGCTGGATCCCCGGTACCTGGTCTCCGCATTCGGGCCATGGATTTTCGGGTCGCTTCGGTGGCGGTTGCCTCGGCAATGGCATTGGCGAGGGAAATGTCACCCTTGGCCATCAGTCGGCTCTGTAGAAGCGGGTCCCTGAGCCCGAGGACAATGCGGCCTCGGAGTGCCTCATTCATATTGGTGAAGCCGCACATGCCCCCCAGGTTTCGGAGGTTGGCTGCGAAGTCGCCGATGCTCTCATCCACCTTCTGATCCCGGTGGTAAAAGTCGTGTCGCCGGATGAGGGTGGGTATGGCGGGGGCGTAGTGGCTTTGCAACAAAGGCTTGAGGTTGGCCCAGTCCATCTCTTTCACATCTTTGGGCTTTGCGAGAGCTTTCGCCATCTTAAACACTGCGGGCCCGCAGTGTGTCAGGAAAACGGCCCTTTTTTTCTGTCTGTTCGCTTCCTTGAGGTTGCTACTTTCTAGGAACATCAGGAACCGATCTATGTAGGATTCCCAGTCCTCAGTAGCTTGGTTGAAAGGTGCGGGTGGTGCGATGCTGGCCATCTTGTCGGTTTCTTTGTCTGCGGCGCCACGTGCTCGGTGGATTTCAATTTCGCGATCCCACCTTTGTCGCCAGTGTGAAGTTCGTCGCAGGAAGGAAACTCAGGAGCCCGTGACTTAGTTCAGCTCTTTTATTAAGTCCCAAGATCGGCTCGGGGCGGCTAGGCTAGACCGCGGCTTATATCGACCTAGCCGGCCAAGCCACGGCCAATGACACCGCTTTGAATTCCCCGCGATCGGTTCCCTCCAATCGCGGGGGATTCATCATGGTCAATCAGCCACGGCCTGCTCGGCCAATCAGGTTGCCATGCGTCTTAGCCAATCAGAAGGCGTATTTACAAGAATGCAAATTAACCATACAGAACAATAAATAGCCTTGAAGATCTATTGGTTTAATAATGTTCTTAATTTCACATGAGACTAATAAATTGCCTGGTGTTATCTGACTGGAATTGTAATACCAGCTTAAATGGGTCTTTAGTCCAATTCAGCAGGTTTTTCTTGTGTTCTAACTTGCTTTGCTTATTGTTTCCAACCATTTTTTTCTTAATGAGTTTCTACTTATATTAACTATTATGACTTTGCTGTGACAGCAAAGTTTAGACATTTTAAGTTTACTTTTCCAGATATGGTGAACACATTGAACAAGGTTGCAATTTCATTGTGCTGTTGTTTGATTTATGGCTTACTTCTGCTTTGTACAACTTCAGTGTGGTGTACTTAAGGCTTCTTTCTTTCCTTTTCCCTACCTCTGAGTTAAGTGGAAAGATTAACTTGCTCAAAATCCTTGAGCCAGTTTCTGTGCCTAAAGTCTCCCCGTCTCCCAATTCCTGGTTCAACATTCGGACCACCGTAACAAACTGGCTCACAAATGAATACGGTGGGATGTGAAAGCAATTGCAAAGATTTGCAACACTGTTTGTCCTGATCTGACACCATTTGACAATGAGGGATCGTTCTTTTTGCTGAGAAGTAACTTGTATTTGGTCTAAAGCAAAGAATTCTTCGACTCTTGCAAGGAGAAACCTCATGGTGGCACCAGGGTGAAAATGCTGAGGTAGCAAGCCACTGGATTGCAACCACTCTGGGATCTTCAGATGGTTCTGTTACCCATCAATTATGTGTTATCTGTGAACTAGGATAATAGTGCTATACCTATTGCTAATCCTCATTCTGCAACAATAGCAAGACTGATGAAGAGTGTCGCCCTTTGTACCTGTTGTGCCTACCTATAGAAAAGTACCCTCATTGACATGTCACAAGAGTGGATGAGGAGCTACATGAAGCAGGAACATCAAAATATGTTCATCTTGCTTCACCTTTTATTATTCTTCTGTGCCTTGGGACTGTCAGCTAAGATACTTCTGAACACTGGTTTAGAGCTGTTTTAAAATATCCATCAACTTGTGTTCATAAGATACCTGTGTGAGACACGCAAGCAGACTGACATTATGAAGGTATTCAGTATCTCTTACAAGCCAAGCTCAAAGGCCAGTGATTGTAGAAGGAGGGAGCCATACCTGCAGAAGACCCTAAAGGTGATGGCCAGAGAGAACTGGTCAGGTCCCAGCCCTACTCCATGAGCAGTAGTTATCAATGAAACAAGCAAGAAGTAATTAATGGCTACTGATTATTTACTTCTAGAGCAATGTGGTGACCTAGTGGAGAAGACACTCATCTCCCATAAAAGAAGGTTGAGAGTTCAGTCCTAGGTACTGGCAGATGTTTCTCTCCTAAGGTGCAAAGAAAAAATAACTGCTGCAAACTCTGCATAAGTGTCGGAAAGGTCATCCAGCCGGTAAATGCTCAGCTCCAGTGATGGGATTCAATTTTTTTTACTACCGGTTCTGTGAGTGTGGCTTGGTGGGCATGGCAGGGGAAGGATACTATAAAATCTCCAGTCAGAGGTGGTATTTGCCAGTTCTCCAAACTTCCAAATTTCTGCTACCGAACTACCGAAAGTTCTGCTATCTCCAGAACTGGTCAGAACCTGCTGAATATCACCTCTGCTCGGCTCTATCTAGTTGCCCCAACTCTACCCTGAATAGGAACTACAGGCTTGTAAAAAGGGGGAGGGTTATTACTGTTATTTACCTCTATGATTGGTTGATATGCTGCCTTTCATTCAGGAGTTCAAGATGGCATTTTTAGCACTCCCTATTTTCTCCCTCAAACCCAAGGTGAGCTGACCCAAGAATGTCTGAAAAAGAGAGGGAAAAAAAACATTAAAACTGGAGCAGCTAAGGAAGCCTTTAAGATGCTTCGGTTAGCAGCTGGTGGTATGAGAAGGGAAAGGAAATTTTAAAATGAGTTACCAGAGCATATTTTGTGCAGAGGAAAGTGCCCTGTGGTTTTCTGTTATGTGCTTCTTTCATTTAATTATTTGGAAAATGACAGAAAGACTGTAGTACATTTCTTCTTGCAAGAGGAAAAAATAGGAAATAGTAGGAAAGAAGCAGCTTCTTAATCTTGGTCACTTGGTTAAACCCATTCAGACCCCCAAAAAATAGCAAGGAAAGAAATATGCATTTGGGCATGAATGAGATGTTTTTAGCAGGACCTTGTTCATTCATAAAAAGGACTCCTGTGCAGCTCCCTAACATTTTGTTGGCATCAGTCCCATGAGCTGCAGTTTCTAACTTTGCATCCATACCTATAAATCAGTACGTGCATATTTTATGCAGATAAATTTCTTTTATTCTTTTGTTTGGAGGAACACATGTGACCAGGACTCACTCTGGAGGAAATTATGAGTGAACTCTCCTTAGCCTGATTTGGAATGTCAATTAATTGCTAAGGTTGTGTAGAACTCTGAAGAGTCACCTTGATTTCACACTGATTTGGTCCAGGTTCCCCTTTGAGACGAAGCACTGAATCAAAATGGCATTCCCCTCCAAAATGCCACATTGGATCAGTTCCCTTGCTTGAGCCCAGACACTAAAAGAGCAGCTTATGCAGAAATATTCCTTTCTATCAGATGGTAATGGTGACCAAATCAAACTGTCCAGGTTCGAGGCTTCAATTGGCCATGTGTGCGTGTGTGTGTGCATGTGTGGACTTTTCTGGGTTCAGGCACCCCCTTTTTTCAGACTGCTGTGATGGTCTTGCTCACTGTGACAACTCAAGGCAGAGCAGAACCCCTTTTGCATGGGCTGAATAATTATGGAACATTTCAGGGCTAAACTACACAATGTAAGATTTATATTGCACACCTTCCATTTTTATTTCAGAGTAAATGTGTGGTGATTAGAACTGCAGACTTCATCCTTTCCCTCAACTAGATGTATAATAGCACATTTTCCAAAACATACAACAACAGGAAAGTTAAAAACTTCTGATAGTGGAGGATTGTTGTTGTTGTTTTAAAAAAGGAAGCACGTGGCTGGGTAAAGAGAAATAATGTTGAAAAATGGGGCTAGAAATCAGAATTACATTTTCTCCTCCTCACATGTAGCAGTAAGTGTGCAGTATTAAAATGCAAAGGGGCTTCATATTCAGTGCAAGTAGACTCTCTGAATCTGTTGGCAACCTGTGAACAGGAAGTGTTACAGAACAGTGATAGCACACAACTCTCAGCTGAACATTAAAATGTGAGGGTGGAGAGATATTTCCAAGGATGTACTCTGCACCAGTAAATGTTGTCACATCCATGATATTGGTTCAGCATCTGTAGGCCTGGCCATAATGTCCAATTTCATGGTAAAGAGTCACTTGGACATGTGGTTGTCCTTATCCAAAAGCAAAAAAGTTTATTTGAATAGAGAGGAAAGAGGAAATCACAATAATGTACAGATCCCAATAGAGAAATTTCCAAATAATAGGATGCCTGATTGTGTGAGTTCAGTCACATAGCTATTAGTCTACAAGCATAAGCAACAGTCAAAATGAAACAATTAAAGAAAACCTCTGCCCAGCAGTGGTAAATGATGTTTTTTACTTGCTGGAGGACAAACTGAAAAGTTGAAGGACCCTGAGGTTGCAGTGGGCAAACCTGCTGGGGGAAATAAAAGAAACATCTTTTTGAGCTTAACTCCTAGTGATGTCATGGAAATCATATAAAAGTGGTTTGCCACCATCATTGGCTCCTTTCTCTTCTGGATTTTTCCTCCCTTAATTTACATCATGGCAATCTTCTACTCAAATACTAATCAGGGATGGGCCTATTTATCTCCTGTTTTTACTTATTTTCCATTATGCTTTATTATAATTTACTTTCACTATTGCTGCATATGAATATTACATCATAAAAAGATGCTGGCAATTCATGTCAGTAGCAAAACTCCAAAGAATATCTATGATACCTTACAGATTTAATGCAACTTCACACTCAAAAGTTTGGATGACAGCAAAGACTAAAGCATTGAAATAAGATGTAATAAGCTAGACCAATCATCCTGGATAGGTTCATTATAAACTTTTGCAGTGTTATTACCAGCCGGTAAAGCTGTAAAGCATTGTGAAGCAGAATATAAAATCTAAGTGCTATGGCTTCTTTTCAGCATGAAAGCACATTAAATATCTGGTTATACTTCTTTTTCCCCAGTTGCAATAGGTACATCATTCCCCCACCCACCCATCTTTTTCTGATGCAACTATTTCCCTCATTCTACAAAGAACTTGCGTCCAATATTACATGGAGACAGATGTTGTATTATCAGGGCTCCATCAAAGTTTGAGGTATCACATAAGCCTTCTTCTTTTGTGTGGGAATAAGCATCTATGTTTTAAATGTCATCTGGAAAGACCCAGGAAGATGCAATCAGTCAGAGGACTTGGAGGTTCTCGTCAGGCTTTTTCCAGATGTTTTGGGTTTAAATAATTAAAAAAAGACTTTACCTCCTGCCATTCTGGTAAATGAAGCCCACATTTATTTTCATCAAGATTCAATTAAATACTTCCCTCCTCACCACCTCCTCAAGATGGGATGATGTAAGCTCTGAGGCCTGAAAGATACCTCTGTCATAGACTGCTTATTCTTTTCCTTCAGAAATAACAAAGGCAACAGCCAGCCATGCATCCTTCCCAAGGAGCTCAAGTTTCTAAAAGCTCTTCAACCATAGCTGAGCCCAGGTTTCCAAGAGAACTGACACCTGAAATATCATAGCATTGAGGGTGTCAGTGGCATGCCAGAAGCGATTAATTGTAGCACAGATTCACAGCCAACCCTGAAGGGCTTCTGGCAGCCCCCAAGGGGAAGTACCATTAACAAACAAGAAACAGTTGATGATAAATTGTGTGCAACCCAGAGTCACTTTTGGTGAAATGGGTGGCTATACAAACTTGATTAATAAATAAAAGTGTTTCTTCCATAATGCTGAACATATCTGGATTCAGCTAAACCATGTGCATATATAAAAATGCAGATAGAATGAATTCAGAAGCTTCTTACCAGAGGTGGTATTCAGCAGATTCTGACCAGTTCTGGAGAACCAGTAGTGGAAATTTTGAGTAGTTGAGAGAACCAGCAAATACCACCTCTGACTGGCCCTGCCCCCATCTATTCTCTGCCTCCAGAGTCCCAGCTGATTGGAGTCCCAGCTGATTGGCTGGGTCTTCTTTTGTTGCCCTGCACAGGAGAATGGAGCTGGAAAGCAGGTTAGTGGGGTGGGGAGGGAATGGGGATTTTGCAGTAACCTTCCCCCAGGAGTGGGGATTTTAAGGTATTCTTTCCTCTGCCACGCCCACCAAACCATGCCACGTGCACCAAGCCACACCCACAGAACCGGTAGTAAAAAAAATTGAATCCCACCACTGCTTCTTACCATATCAGAAGTAGAGCCAGTTTGGTCTAGGGATTGAGACACCAGGCTACTTAACGACAGTGAGTTCAAGTCTCTATCTTAGCCATGAAAGCCAGCTGGGTGAACCTTGGTTCCAGTTACTCTCTCTCAGCCCAAGCTACCTCACAGAGTTGTTCTAGGGAAAATAAGAAGGTGGGTTGGATATGTTCGTTATCTTCAGTTATTTGTAAAAAATAATAAAGATGAGGTAAAAATAAATAAATAATAAAAATATAAAAGAATACCATTTGCTATCTTTGGTTTCTGATACAACAATGCAAAGGGAAAATTGAAGAAGCAGAACAAACCCTAGAAAGGATCGTGTTTTTGTTTTTTGTTTTCCTACAGGCCACTTCCAGCCTGGCATCCCTGAGAAACAGGATCTAAGGAAATGCATTGACATTTGGATTCAGCACATCCAAAGCTGCCCTCATCCTAATATTGAAATTTTGGAAGTTTTTACCAGTAATGTCTCTAGAACAGGATAACTGAATAGAAATTCATGGATGACAACTTTGAAAGCTTCCAAATTCTTCCAAACACTTTTTTCCTTTTTTAAAAAAATCTTAAAGCTTCACATAATTATTGCCTTCTTCCTGTCCTCAGTTTGTGATTTATGTCTGCCTGGCCCATCCCTTTGCTCTTCCTCTAAAAAAAAATTGCTTGGAAGGTAGAGTATCTGGAGTCCAGCTGCATTAATGTCAACTCTGCCTACCACTGAAACTCCTGGTTATAATTTAAGGGGAAATGGTTCATTGTCTGCATTTCCATTGGCAGAAACAAAACTCCATTTATTCCAAAAACTAATGCCAGGATTATACTCTTGTTTACAACCAAGAAACTCCTCATAATGACACTAGGAGCATTATTAGAGTGCATGCTGGGTGTACAGAAGCTTCCAAGTTCAATGCCTGATATTTTCAAGTCATACTGAAAAAGACTCTGATATGAAAAGCTGAAGGTTTGCAGCCAGCAGATTATCCTGAATTCAGTGATCTGGAGCAGTTTCTAATGGACTCAGTCAACTGTTGGGGTTTTGAGATTGGCTGGGTCAAGAGATTATAACAACATAGTATCTGTGCCGTAATTCTCTTGTAAAGTGCATCTCCTCTCTGGTTGGCAAATATGTTTGCAATGTCTTCCCACAAAGAAAAGTGAGAGCCAGGCTTCAAATACAACATGGATCAAACAGCACTGAAACATCGTATTGCTTTGGGGAAA